>JANAVB010028399.1:3563243-3820017 GCA_029216955.1 Iris pallida
TGTAAGGCAGTCTATCATCCTATATGAAAACTGGTGATTATAAAAAACAACTGGAATTAACTATAAAGCGTTACTATTCTAAAGATGATCAAAATCGAAAGTTTAAAGCAAGAACATTAAAATCCGATAAAAGAAAATTTAGTGTCGGCATGATCTACGTTGATCAATCTTTGGGTAAATCAAGAATTGGACAAGATGGAGAACAAGGTCATCGAAGTCTGAGCACGAGCATCCAAGGATGGAGATTTAGGTCACAATTAAATTTAATTCAATTGAATACAACCCAGGAAATTAATATGATAAGGAAATGTGACCAAAGTCGATTGGTCGTGATCAAGAAAGTTAGGATTCAACGATATTGAAAACTTTTAAAGGATACTTCAAATATATGGAATAATTCAATTTTCTCTTTTTGATAGGGAAAACAAAAGACAAGGTTTCATAGGGAAGTCAAGTTAATCATCTCTCTCTGATACCATCAAGCTTATCTAATCATCATTTGTCAATCATATCATTATCTCTTAAGTCCAAATATGAAAATCAACCTTTATATGACTACCACCAAGAATTTATACCCTTTTGTTATGAAGATTGGACCTTGTCATGATCATCATAGGCTTAATTCCTAAATTCTAAAACATTACTCATGAGCATACCCTTTCATTTATTTGCACTCAATACTAACCACTTAATCATCTTTTAAATCCAAATTCTTCCACCTTGTCTTAAATTAGATCCGAAACCCGTAAATTAATTTTTTGAAATCCTTGAACTTGTTCAAATTACTCTCCTCGTGTTATTCGATCTGAAACTACTAGGCCTTACCAAACTTATTCTCCATTAAAATCAGCCTTCATATTTTCTTTAACGTACACCCTCAAATATTATTCTCCTTAAAATTTAAATTTTTTCCAAAAAATCTTTATATTTTCTTTAACTCAAAAAAATCCTTGTGTTCTTTCTGTTCATAGCCATTTTCTTTCAATATCTTATTCAATTTCGTATTTCTATCGAATACAGTTAAAATCTCTTCTCCACTACTAAGTCCCTAAATTTAACATCATAGCCTTAAAGTAAACGTCTCAAGAATCAATAACCAAAATTTATCCAAGTCCTCAACCATGTCGACCTCGAATATCCTCGTCAGTTAAGAAATATATCTATTATCTACATCCAAATATTTCTCTGTGTGTGATCGTTCCTAGATTGATAATATAAATCTCTTGTCTCACTTTTTACCACAACTCTATCTCAAAATTCTACATCAAAGACCAACATTTTATGTCCCTACCTAGATTATCACGAGATAACAAATTACGTCCTTTCCGAGCTAGATGATTTATGTCACTTCCTCGAAAGGGTATGGAGATTCAAAGGTTTCAAAGTATAGATGACTGAATCTGATATGAGGTAGGGGATTGATGTAATTGGGACAGAGTTAACTAAGATAAGGAAAAATAAGAATACAAAAAATAATGGCAGGAAAGAAATAATGATAAAACCTGTTCTTGCTCATCTGTTCAAAGGAATGAACGAATTTTGAGATATAATCTGATAACCATACACGTCTTTCTGAAATCATGTTGCTAGAATTTTGCCACGCCAGTAAGCATAGCTGTAATAAATAATAGAGTCCGTAACTGAGGTATACACACTATAATCATGTTATTTAGAATTCTTAACTCGCCAACCGGTATGGCTGCAAAAAAGTTTAGATTCCATAACTAGGATAAGTATATCTAAATCAGGCTCTACTTCTTTGTCATGCTAGCCAGTATGACTACGATAAATCATAAATCCACAATTAAAGTAGACATTTACCTTTCTCACTGTCCTTATCAAGTATGTTATCAGGTTATACCCTAAATTCCAAAATAAAATAAAAATAAATATATTTAAATACAAACTCAAAGTTAACAACTAATCATTAAGATTCAAAATTCAACAATGAATCCATCAAAATCAAATTCAATAACAAGGAGTAATGGGTGAATCAAATCAAGGGAAAAGATTTCAAATCGAAGTTAAAATAAGATTCTCAAGGGTCGTCCAAGGAATCTCTCAAGGAATTCTAACAGTGATTGAGTATCCTCTCATTCTAACACTTTGCTTCCTATACTCTATAGTAGGCTCGTAGTAGTACGACTAAGTCGCTGTACTACTACGACATCGTACTAATGCGAATTAGGACCTGCATGGACCTGAGCGATGAGATCGTATCTCCATAACCATCCTGAAGACAGATCAAAACAAGCAGCAAGTACTGAGAAGGAAGCAAAAAAATCAAAGAGGACAGTTTATTTATTCAAAGGAAAGCATTTAATCAGCAAGAATTTAGTTGGCAAGTATTGGATCAGAGTTTTCCTAATGTGATTGAGTACCTCAAAACTATATCTTATACCCTACTGCAGGTTGTGGTGATACTCTAGTTTGAATACCACTGCAATTCTAGACCTGCATGGGCCACCATTAAAACTATGTCACGACCCGCACCCAGTGTAAGGGCACGAGACGTGGGTACGTCCAGCCTAATCTCAACAGAGAGACTGTAAAGAAGAAAGATAATCTCAACAGAGAGTCACAACATGAAGAATAATTCCGGTGTAAACCACACCATAATAAATCTCAATACATTCACAAAGTCTCATAACTAGATAATAATATAAGTCTAATCTAACTCATGTCAAGTCCTCAGTAACTACAAGATCCTGCTGAGGGTCCAGGTCACTTGTGTCAACTAGGCCTGCTCTATAGTAAGTGTCGCAACAATCCTCATCATCCGTAATATTTTTAACAGGTCCAGTCAGGACATGAACGAATACATATCTCTCATACAGTTCATAACCTAAAAGGAAATATGAAACAAGCTATAGAATAATATACATGAAATGCTGATAAAGAAATAGTAGAGAGACTGAAAAGAAGAATATGATATAGTGGAAATAGATATACATGGTATAGATAAGAAAACTGAGCTAACTACGTGATTCAGAGCACATGTTTGGTTATGTAAACAGGCTTAGGTTATACATGACTTAAATCTAGTTTGGAGTTATACTTGAAATGGTGTAGGTCATATAACCAAATAAATACTCCTCCTGCCCCAATCAGTACACAAGGATCTGTCCAGGTTATGTTATTGCACATAAAAGTAGTGCGTCATATGGATAGCTAGTCTACATGCACACTGGGTTATACATGAAGGCTCACATGATCATGAGTATACATGAATGTCACATGAGTATACATGAATAAATACGAATATAATGAGTAGACAATACACATGATAAAGTATATGAGCACAATATACCCGAAGTATCCGAAGGGATAACATCGCATGAAGAGATTCATATAGTACTAATCCGTGATAACATCGTGACAACAACAAGTAAACTAGTCTATAACGAGTAAATAGGTCCAAGCAAGAATGAAACGGTCAGAAAATGTACTCGCCTGACAATCTGAGCTACTGATGAAGATGTGTAACCGAACTGGAGTGATGTAAACCTATTTGAAGTAACCACAAGTCATAACATGGTCTAACATATCATGAGAAAGGGCTACAATGCAATTCTTTATGCTTCTAAGTCCTTCTAGGTCAAAGTCAACCTTGGTCAACTCTAGTCAAACCTGGTCAACTCTGGTCAAACCTGGTCAACACTAAGTCAACTAGTCCCTTTACTAATTTTTAGGTCACACACTAGTTTTCAAGTCATTCGGAGTTGGTTTGAGTCGATTTGGATCAAGTTTGACCCAAAGTTGACGTTTATCAACTTGGTCAACTTGTCGGCCAATTCAACCAAACTAGGCTCCTTATGACGATCCTAATCTGTCCCAACACTCCCTATAGTCATATCACAAGCAAACATTACATTACCTATATATATTCATCACAAGTAATATAGTTATATATATACATACATATATATACAGATAAGCGCGCCATGCGCAGAAAGACAAGGAAAGCAGGAAAACAAAAAGCAACGCTCGTAAAAGGACGCACGCAAAACAAAACAACTCCATGCCAGAAGAACACGAAGCCTACCCGTTGGAGACTGCCAAAGCCTTCCAGAAGTTAGCCGGGGAGTGGTGACAGCGCCAGGCGGCTTTACGCACCTGTCTGATGGTCTCCCTGAGCAGTTGGTCGGTGTTGAATTAGCGGCCCTCATACCTCCATTTGTTTCGATTCTTCAACAAGACCCAAATGCCGGCGGCCATAACGATCTGATGCCCATGAGATGAGCTCAAGTGGGTGAGAAGATCGTTGAGGACGCCTGGAAGATGAGTCTTTAAGAATTTGGTAGCCAGGGTCGTCCATATATGTTTTGCTTGGTCTCCGATGAGAAGGATATGTTCCGTCATTTTCGTTTGATGAGATGTGCAGCAGTGGCACCGCGATGCCAGGCTGTGGCCGAAGGTGTTTAGGGTATCGTCGGTGGGAAGTTTTCGTCGGTGGGCTCTCCATATCAGAATGGACTATTTGATCGGGATGCATGTCTGCCAAAATGGAGCGGTATAAGGGGACGGAACACCAATGCCCCTGGCAACAATCCTGGCCGAGGCTGAGAAGAAATTGTCGTTTAGACTGGGCGACCAGCACAAAATGTTCGGGGTATTCACGATCCGCAGGTCCGCCGTAGCGAGAGCGATGGCAGCCACCGCACCAAGCCGTGCTCTCACTCTGTCCTATTTCCAGATGGCTACATCATCCCATAATTCCCGGATCTTGCGAGGAAGAATGATGGTCGGCGACTGGTGGATAAGCTCATCCCTAAGCCAACGTTCATGGAACATCAAAGAACGTTCGTCTCCGAGCTTGAGACGAATAAGGGGTTCAACAGTGTGTCGTCCTTGGAGGATATGCCGCCAAGTCGCAGAGGATCTGTTGTTGGCGACGGCAGTCGTGGGATGGGAGTATCTGTAATATCTCGCCATCATGAACCTGGTCTATAGAGAATGGTCCGTGCGGAGCTTCTACCACAGCTTCATGGAGCAAGAATCAACGATGTGGGTAAGTCTGCTGAAGCCCAGCCCTCCCTCCTCTGTTGGTTTGGCCATAGTGTCCCAGCTGGCCCAATGGTACTTTTCCTTTCTATCGGAGTGACCCCAAATGAAGTCGACGAATAGAGCTTCGATCGAGTGTAAAACTTTTTTCGGGGGCGCACAGATGGCAAGGGTGTAAATAGGGATGGAGGAGAGGACATGCTTGATCAAAATCAACTTGCCACCTGGGGATAAGGTCGCATTATGCCATCCCTCAATTTTAGACCTGATTTTGCTAACCAGACTCGCGAAGATGCCTAAATTAGATTTACCATATACCAACGAGCAACCCAAGTATGAGAACGGAGGATACGCAGTGGAGAAGGAAGTCAGGGTGGAGAGTGCCGCAGAGTGTATCCTGTCTGATTTGTGATTGTGAGTAGATGACGCTTTTGTTGGTGTTGATGTGCTGACCCGAGCATCTGGAGTATTTCTCAAGCGTGCTGTGCACCACCTCGATAGATCCGATATCGCCTGAAGAGAAAATAAGAATGTCATCAGCATAAGCAAGATGAGTGATCAGATGACAGTCGGTGGTAGTGAGAAAGTGGTAGAATCTGGGGGTATTGGCCATACTTTTGACGTTTCGACTAAGCGTTTCTGCCACAATAATGAAGATGGTGGGGGAGAGGGGGTCCCCTTGTCTGACCCCGCGACTAGCAGTGAAGAAACCTGTGGCTTGACCGTTGATGATGGTGGAGAGCCATGAGTTACTGATCGAACGGATTATGATGTCAATCCAAGGTTCCGAGAATCCGAAAGCCCTGAAAACCTATATCACGAATTGCCAATCTAGACGATCGTAAGCTTTCTTTATGTCAAGTTTGATGGCGACGTTTCCCCCTCTGGATGGGAATTTCATGCAAGTGATCATTTCTTGGGCTAGGAGGATGTTGTCGATGATGTTCCGCCCTGGGACAAAACCGTTTTACTCTTCGGAGATAATCTTAGGAAGGAGAGCGGACATACGGTTGTTGATGACCTTGGAGATAATTTTATTGGTAAAAGTGCACAGGCTGATGGGCCTAAAGTCTTTAAAGGTTTTCAGATTATCTTTTTTGGGAATAAGTATTAGGTTGGCAATAGAGATTGATTTGGGGTAGGTGGCCCCCAGAAGGAAGGCATTGGTGGCCTCCAGGAAGTCGGCAGCGATAATGTCCCAGCAAGATCTGAAGAAGACCCCAGAGAAACCATTCGGCCGAGGGGCGCTGAGTTCATCGAGTGCCCAAACTGCGGCCTTTACTTCCTCGGCGTAGGGGGGAGAAAGCAGCTGCTCATTATCCCCAGCAGAGATCAAATTGGGGACCATGGCCAGGAATTCAACATCCTTGACAATGACTTCTTTGGAGTAGAAGTTGGCGGCCTCCTCCTAGATGCTGCTCTGGTCATCCAGATATACATACATATATATATATATATATATAAAAAAAAAAAAAAAAATATATATATATATATATACACACACACATATATATAAGTTATGAAAAGGAGAATGGTTGTGTGTGGGTGTATGAGTGTCGAAAGGCTGCTGGTTTGAGTCACAAAACTGAGAAGAAAGGTTAAGAATATATCTACAAGAGTATACTATATACAAATATACTGCCGTCAATAGAAAACTATATATATATAAATATATATATATATATAGGCATATATATGGATATATGCATATACACATGTATATAAAGGAATGATGGTCGATCTCGAACCTGGAATGAATTCCCAGATCTGGGATCAAGGTCTCGACAACCTACTTCTAACATATATTCACAATTAGATATATATATATTATATATATATATATATATATATATATATTTTATATATATATATATATACATACAAACATACAATAGGTAGAAAACACCATAAATGCATATAATGGCTAGAAAAATATGAATTAACCCAAGAGTCAAATCCCACAAGTCCAAAACAACGTTCAAGAATCAAAAACTCAGAAATTATCACATTAAATCCCAGAAATCAAAATATCACAAAATTATTCAAATTCGAATGTCAAGAAAACCCAAATTTCACAAAATGACCCAAATCACAAAATACTCAACAATAAATCACAAAACTCGGAAAGCATGTTAGTCTCGACATACGTGACATGCTTGAGCACTCACGGAGTCGAAATCGTGTCTATGTCGTGTCCAGAGAATGCGTATCCGAAAACTGATTTCGCATGTCAAGAGCGCGTATAACACTCGATTGAGTGACGCTCACGCTACGAGAAGCCTCGTGCTCGTGCATACGGCTAGGTAGGGTCACGGGGTAGGTATAGCACACATCAACATGACACAAAGTCGTAGCGACGTGACACAGCGGCTCGCGCAACAGCACGCGCGCGTGCAAGCGTGCTCGTGCGTGCGCGTCGTCGCTCGTGGCTCGTGTGTCGGGCCACGCCACGACTCGGGATTGAGTCCCTGGGTAGTCTAGGTATAGGGCTACGTGTTCCAACTCCTGGTACGGTTCCTCGATGCACCATGTTCGCCTACGAAGGCCGTGTCAGCGACAAATTTTAGCCTGAGTGCACAGTTCAGCCGACCAGTGCACGACGAATTTTTCCACGCTCGCTCGACGATACATCGTGTAATTTTACGGGCATTTGGGATAAGTTTGCCCTTATGTGCTAGTAAAATTTCATGCAAGACGGAGCTCTGTGCATCGTGTTATGACGCACAGACAGCAGGGCGTGCACGGGACCGTGCACGGGACCGTGCACGGGATCTCGTGCACGCGTGTCCGTGTCCGTTCGGATGCCGAAATCATGTCGATTTTCGATCCATCTTCACGAAAATTGTTACAAATCATATAAGGAAGAATTTTGTGAAAACAGAATCAAAAATTAACACTTTTCAATTCTAAGTGGCATTTTGCCGAACACGTGCAACGTGAGACCGATACGTGCCCGATACCGCTATCAAACGAAACTAAAATCCTACGAAACTTCATACACAGATCAAGGGTGCCTAAATGGATGCAATAATGAAGAATCCTACTGCAGTCGTTTCGTCCGCCAATACATGTTTTTGGAGCCTTATTTACCCAGTTGTTTCGCCCGCTAATTTGGCTTTAGCCAAGCGATGATGGGTAATCCGAACCCCTGTCTTGGTCTTAAAGGTAGTCTTTTAGACGATGCTCGGGCTTGGCATTATTATAAGGCCATTCGTACGAGAGCCATATTTACTGCCCCTCTTTTACAGAGGGGTGGGAGTCTTCTATACTCAGCTGTCCAGCTTTATTATGTATACAACACCTTCTCGCCGGAGTATCACTACCAGAATGTGTCAGATTAGCGACGTTTGTAAACGTCGCTAATGTCGACCAAAACGTCGCTAATTTAAGTTAGCGACGTTACAAACGTCGCTAAGTAGCGACGTTATTTGCGACGTTCGTTTGTGGTCGCCGTTTAGCGACATTTGAGCGACGTTTTGGCGACGATGTGGTGAGAAAAGATTCTTTTCCATGTCAGCAATTTAACGACGTTATTAGCGACGTTTATAAATGTTGCTACGTAATAGCGATGCTAAGAACGTCGCTAAGAACGTCGCTAAATTAAAAAAATAAAAAAATACAGAATCCAGAATGCAAATGGAGCTGGAGTTGGAGCTGGAGATACAATCCAGAGATTGACACAGTACTAATTAATATATGTTTTGTAATTCGAAAAAAGAAACAAACTAGTAGATAGTCTAATACAAAATATATCCATAAAGCAACTACAGCTGGTAATAAGTACTAATAGTCCAATACAAAATATATCCATAAAACTACACTGCACTAATGACGACCACGCAGCTCACGCAAACGCTCAGTGATACGATCACGCAACCACTTCAAAAAAGTGGGATCGACGGTGCCAGGAGAGATGCAGTCCACTGCAGGTGCTACATGAATTGAACTCCCGGTGCCCCTGACCAAGCCCCCCCGGACCCCTCTCCCCCTTACACCACCCCTAACCCTAACCCTATCCCTAATCCCTCCCCCACCAGCCTCCCTGCCCAGCCCCCCTCACCCCCCTGCTCCCTCCTCCACCAACCACCCCTAACCCTAACCCTCCCCTCCCCCCAGCCCCCCTCCTCACCCCCAGCCGCCCTCACCCCCCCCCCCCGCACCTTCCTCCCTACACACCCACCCCTAACACGAACCCTAACCCTTTCCTTCCCACCCTCAGCCGCCCTCACCCTCCTGGCCCACCCCCCAGCCACCCTCCACTCACCACCCAACCACCATCATTCCTCCTACCCCTCACCCCCCCATCGGACCATTTTTTACCTCCCAACCACCCGTACCCCCCTGCCCCTCTCTCCGAGCCACTAGCACCCCTCCAACCACCAATAACCAAAATAAAGAGATAGAGAGAGGGGGGAGTCACGTACCGGAGAAGAAGGAGAGTCGCCGGAGAGAGTGAGAGTCGCCGAAGAGAGTGAGAGCGCCGGAGGGGGGAAGGAGAGAGAGTGAGAGAGTAAAATAGAGGAAATGAATTGTTGGGTAGAATTTAATTAGAATTCAGTGACGTTCATTTTAACGTCGCTAAATTATTCATTATTAGCAACATCATAGCGACGTTTCACGACGACTAGCTCATGTAACTAATATACGTCATTATCATGTCGCTATTTTCGTTGCTAGTAGCGACTATTAGTGATATTTCACTTAAACGTTGCTAATGTGCAAAATCTAGCGATGTTATACGAACGTCACTAAATTTACATCGCTAATGGAGCAGATTTTAGTAGTGTATGGTCGTCAGTGGAGTCTGCTTAAGGGGACGAAATTCGAAACCCCTCTTTCACCCTTTCCGCTTCCATCCGTGACGGTGTCCTCTGAGAGCGAGGCCAATGGTGGTTCTAGCTCGTCTGCAAACGAGAGAGAGGAGGAACGAACTCTCGGTAGCTTGTGAGGATGCCCGCTCTTGCCCGGGGAAACTTCCCTTCCTGCGAAAAGAGTCATAATAACCCCTGCGCCTGCAAAGGGTATAATGACTTGCTATGTTGGGACTTCCTCCGGGGTAAATCTTTTTATTCTTCGAACTTGCCTGTTTCTTTCATATTTTATGACTGTACGGTTTGAGCAGGCGGGACCTTCTTGGTCAGAGCGGAGATTTTCTGAAGAGCTTGCACCTGCTACGCCACAAAATGTGGGGGCCGATGAGGGGGACGCCATTGCCGCTTGTTCTGACGCTTGTTCCTCTTTCTGCCCTCATGTAGGCCCGTGCTGGAGCTGATGCTCCGACTGTCGGGCGAATGACCGACGATACAATAATCGAAGCCAGGGCCCAAGGAATTGCTACAAGGCCAGTCTCGACAGTCACGATAGTTGTAGAGATGGCTATGGCCGCCGAACTATCGAGCGTCTCATCGACGGCTCCTTCTGTGTTTGCTCTAGTACATGGCAGAGTTCAGCTCTTGCTTCCGCTCCTGGTCCTTGGGTTACAGCTTCTCTAGTGACTTTAATGAGTCTGGCTGATAAGAAATATTGTACCCAGCTTCTACTGGAGGCCATCTGCAATGCTTTGACTCGTTGTATAGAGGAAGTCTTATGCGATCAACCATTGGCTGGATGGATCCGGGACCTAGTGGAAGGTCAGTTGCAGCTCTTGTGTAATTACCCAGAATATAAGGCTCAGGTCATGATTGCAAAAGGATTGTTGGCTGACTTAAAAATTATTGCCCTCGAACTCCACGGTCTCGATTGCACCCTACCGGTCTAAGCTACAACAGAACTGAAGAAGATGGTTTCTGAGGAGTCCCGCCAAGAGCAGATGCGTTGGGCTCTTTCTGATCGACTTGTGGAGGTCAAATCAAAGATTGTTGAACTGGCCGACGTCGAAGGGGCTCGAGTCTGCCATCACGCAGCCACGGAGAAGCACTACAGAGACCTCCAGGAACAGATTCAGAAGTTGACGGATGCTCTTGTCCTTGCCGAGGGTGACCTGAAGGAATCAGATGACCAGGGAGAGCTCCATCACCAACGTTCGGAGGCTCTGACTTAAGAGAGGGCGGATAGCGGTGTCCGTCAGGCTGAATTGGCTCTTGCGCGTCAGGCTTGGACCCTACCGGAGATGAGACTGCTAGACGCCATGAGGTCGGCAGGAGGGCCCATGTATGGATCGTACAACGGAGGGCTCATCTGGTGAACCGGCGGGAAGACCATCAGGACTAGTCTTCCCAGTTTTGATTTTCTGCTCCTTTTTGTCCTTCAACTTGTGAGGGACCATATGTATTTTATTGTAATAGAAAATGTTACCTTCTTTGTATCTGAAGTTTTTGTTTTCCCTTATATGTTCTGTCTATCTTCATGTTTATGAATCCTGTACAGAGATGAGAATTCCCTCAGAGGGGATAGCTTTATTAGGGACGAGGTGTTTACTCAGAGGTTATATGGACATGGCAAACACGGGAGTTTTTGTAGAGACACTTTTCTTACTCGGAGGTAATATGGACAGGGTAAGGATAGACTCTCCTGGGTATAGAACGACTCAGAGGTAATATGGACGTGAAGGGTTCTATAGATGACAATTATGGAGAATTGTCAGGGAAAGGGTGTGTTGCTCAGAGGTTATATGGACATGGCAATCATCCTTCTTCCTAGAATAATAGTTCATAGGTAACATAGACGTGACTATTTTTCTTAGGGAGTTATGACAAATTTGGTGTTATCATAACGGGATAACTACTCAGAAGTAATATGGACATGGTAGACATGATGTAGAATAACACTTCAGAGGCAATATGGATGTAAAATATTTTCTAGGATATCATGAAAACTTTGGGGTTATCATAACGGGGTGACTACTCAGAAGTAATATGGACATGGTAGACACGATATGGAATAACACTTCATAGGTAATATGGATGTAAAATATTTTCTAAGGATTATGACAGCTTACAACTATTGTGTAGGAGGTGACTACTCAGAGGTAGAGAGTACATGGTAGACACATCTTAGGATGATATTTCAGAAGCGAGGTCATAAAATATTTCCTGAGAGATTCGTGATGATTACTGGTTCATCCTATTGGGAGCCTGGTCCGGATGGACCCTCATGACTTCGTCTTGAGGCGTGGAGAACGGGATGAGACCTTGAGCATTGTCCCATGTTGTCGGAAGGTTGACTAATTCTATCGTCACCTTTGGAGTAGGGATGATGCCATCTTGTGCCTCTGTGGCTGGAAAACTCCCGAACTGGTGAGTAATCATGTTGGCTGTGATGGTCTTCTCTTCGTAATCCAACGATATGATGTTGGCATTAATGTGGCGCTGAATTTTCCCCTTCAGTACATAACAATCCTGTGTTGAGTGATAGACGTAATAGTAATAATGGCAGTACTTGGAATGGTCCACCTATCCTACTTCATCGGGACACCTGGGTGGCGGGATGGACAGTTTGCCACTCTTCGTAAGCATCTCGAAGAGCTCCAACGTATCTTCGTCATTGAAGGAGTAAGTCTTCCTCGGCCTCTGTGCTTTCGCAGATAGCTGCTGAACCTTTGGAGATGTTGACGGTCATAACTTTCTTTCCTTTTTCCGTCTTTAGGGTTGTTGCTGTATGAGCGTCTCCCCTTGTCTTCGGGTGTAGGAAAGTGTAGCCCCAGGAGCTGCGCGTCCTCGGCTTTCCTTTGTGCGGCATCCGCTTCTGTAATAAAAGGCGTCCACTCCGTGCAGGGAGCATTGTGCCACAATTTTATAGCGGGCAGTATGTTCTTACGGTAGAAGTCCATAAGCATCGGCTCGGGCATACCGGGTGGTAATCTGAGGACTGTCTGGCGGAAGCGTTCGATGTATGCACGAACAGGCTCTTTCTCCCTCTGGATAATTTCTATGAGGGTCGACATGGTCATATACATGCCTCTTTCGTAGAATCGGTCCACGAACCGAGTCTTCAGGTCTTCAAAGGATGAGATATAGTCGTTCGGGAGACTGTAGAACCACTCATAGGCTACCCTCTACAGGGCTCCTATGAATATGTTGGATAGGAGGGCGTATTCCTTTGGCAGGTACCCCGTTACTGAGGCAAAGTACCTCAAGTATTATCGGGGAGACCCCTTTCCTTCATATGGTGTAAGCATCTACGGATTGTATTTGGAAGGATAGACGACATTGTCCCACTCGACAGGGTACGGTTGCCGGAACCCCATTTTTTGGAGCGTTGCTTACTTCTCCTTAGCATAATGATGAGCATACAGCTCCTTGATGGCCTGTTGTATCTCGGCCGGCATTGCGGAGCCTGTAGTCGATGGAGTAGACGAGGATGGTCCAGCCTGATTGGCAGTAGGCAACCTGCTGGATTCGCCGTTGGAGGATCACGCACAGGTGTAGAGGCAGCGGGGGCCATGCTACTCTTGAGGTCGATTATGACCGAAGATAGGGTCTTCATGGTGTCCGTCGGCGTATCCATCTTCGTCTCGAGGACTTCGATACGCCTAAGAGCTTCGTTGTTGTCTTCCTCATTGCCGTCGGCCATGAAGACAGACCGAGTGTGAGGGTGACTCGAGGGATCCGTGGATCCTTCACTTTCTAGCTAAGACGCCTGAGTCTCGCTGCCCTGAGGATATACCGTATGTAAACCCCCTAATTTTTACTACATATTTTTTATTTTGGATTTGATTTTTATTTGCGGATTGTACGACGCGTGCGAGTTCTCGTTTCGTATTTTTTTTTATTAGAGATTTTTATTTATATAAAAGCACTATATATTCAAAAATAATGTGATAAATAAGTTTATTTTTTATCTACATAAAGATATAAAATACATCGCGTCGGATTTTCTAAAACGTTATTTTAATTATTATAAAGACTAGTTAGTTTTATTATACGAATATAAGTGGTAATTTCGAAAATGATATTTTACATAAATTTTCTTTTGCATACATGGTACATGAATTTAAATTCATGTGTATAGTTATATTTTTAAAATTAAAATATTATTTTAAAATAATAAAAAGATATTTTTGAATTTATATTAAAATCATGTTTAAATATTTATTGTAAATTTTCAAAATTTAATTATTATTGTAATTTATAAAAATATATATTGAATTTAGTTGTGGTAATTTAAGTTGTTATTAGATTTTATTGATTTAAATTAAATAGTTAATTTTAAAATAAAATTTATCTATAATTAATTTGGAATGTATTATCTAAATTTATATTTGGATATGGATTGGATTGAAGAGGTTTTAAATTTTCTAATCCAAATCTATCTAGGAGTCTACCTCCTATATAAGGAGAGGCTCCTTGCTCTTTCCTCATAATTTCCATCAGCTAATATTTCCACAAACGTGGGTGCTTCGTGTCGGTGTCAAATCTTTTCCATGTCAGCCCGTGTCGGCCTCAGGTCCGACCCCGGGTGTCCTTTCAATATAACAAGCTTCGATACAAATACATCCACCTCCCCTTCCTTGTCCGACATACCGGACACAACCCAACCGATACTGCAGCCAACCATCACCGAAATTATGGCCAACTCTCTTACTGTACTGTCGCAAGCCCACATACTCCTCCGACCGAACCACCATGTCCGAACGAGCCGAACCCCCGCCCTCTTCTCCCCGATATCTCCTTTACCACCGTTTCTTTCCCGCCTACCCGACAAGCCCCGGCCGAACCCCGACTAAACACACCTCACTGCCACCGGCACCTGACCCATGTCGTCTTCTCCCTCAATGACAACCATCCCAGGAATCGAAGTTAAAATAAGATTCTCAAGGGTCGTCCCAGGAATCTCTCAAGGGATCCTAACTGTGATTGAGTACCTTCAAAATATATCCTAATCCTACTGCAGGCTGTAGTGGTACTCTAGTTCGAATACCACTACACAAACTCGACCTGCATGGGCCACCACTAAAAACATGTCACGACCCGCACCCACTGTGAGGGTACGAGAACGTAACAACGCCCAGCCTACGCCGCAGTGTCGGCGGTAGAACGCTGTCCTAGGTCTCATGCATCTAACAGTATAAGGCTAAGCAGTTTATACTCCCCGAATGGGGGTGACATAGCAGAATGTAAACTCAATCACATCTAAGGTAGAGTATAATGGAAGATAGATAAAACATGAAATCCAAAAGAGATACAGCAGATAGAAGTCTAAGATACACAAATCCAGAAATACATCTCAAAGCTCAAATACAGTAATCCATAAACTATAAGCAAAACCCTAGCTATCTATACAACCTCTACTGTGTCTCCTCTAGGCTAGCAGGCAACCTCCAGGCTATCTGTAAAATTTATCAACAGGTCCAGTCAAGAGAGGAGCGAGCACAATACATCTCAACAGTTCATAGCAGGTTAGAAAATATAATCATGCAGTAAAGTAAGATACAGGAACTGAGGAAATACAGTATGTAAATAGAGAGAGAACTGTAATAGAAATATCTACTATACATAGAGAACTAACAGTGGCTAGTGAGTCAGAGTACAATATAGACATGTAAATGGCATAGAAGATTCTGGGAACTATACTATGGAGTGATTATGGGAACTACACTACTTGGATATTATTCACATGTCTACTTCTACTCCCCCGTACCCCCAATCAATACACAAGGATCCAGCCAGGTTATGTTATGATTCCATGCAAAGGCCCACAAGGGGTGATACATTGATAGCCCATAAATGGGTGATTCTGGGAATGCCCATAAATGGGTGATTCAGGGAAGACTCTGTGATCATGAGAGTACATGTCACAAGTGATCGATGAATCGTGAAGCATAGTGATACACCATGTAAGTAAAATGTACAGAACATGTAGTATACGATGCTCCCTGAGGGGATAACATCTCAAGAAGGGATCCATATAGTATTAATCCGTGTGACCAACGTGACAGTATCAAGTAAAGTAATTTAAAGCAGGAAAATAATTCTAAACAGGATATGAAATGATCAAAGAATGTACTCGCATGATAACCTGAACAGCTCATAGGTATAGGGGTCCAACTGAAGCCACAAAGTCCTATTTAAAGCAACACAGGTTACAAGGTGTTCAAGTTGTAATAAATGAATCTCTACAAGCAATTTATATTATCCTAGGTTCTTCTAAGTCAAATCAACTCTAGGTCAACTCCGGTCAACAATCTAGTCAACTAGGTCAAGTATTGACTTATAGTTGACTTTTGGTCAACTGGTCAAACAAGATCAATTCTAGTCTAATTATTAAAGATATAAATTGTACTTCGTTATTCGTACGTCGAAACTTACGACACGTAAATCGAGATAAAAAAATCAATGGTAAGGTTGATAATCATATTATAGTGATCCACGTGTTCATCTTGCCAATTTTAGCGATGTGAGATCACTGGAATTGACTGGTCTCAGCTTCGTTGTACTAATTCCGAAATACGAACATTATAAGAATTAATTATTAATTAATTATAAAAAGGTTAAACTCAGAGAAATTATCAACAAACATTGTCGGACGATGAAAAATAAACATCGCCAACGTGTCAAAAATGGTCAAATTAGCTAGGATAGCCTACCCATCGGTCAAATTTGGACACAAGGGCAAAAAGGTAATTTTGGGTCAAAAACGGTATCCGTGTCGGTACCGTTTTGCACCGAAAAATGTGCAAGAAACCAAGTCTATAAAATATAATAAATTATATGTCCACGAAACCAGAATGATGATACGAACCCAACGGTTTCTCCAGAATTGGATTCCGTTGACCCGATCTCAATTTGGTCCGTTGACCAGAACTTAGAATTCCGGTTTGCACGGAAATGCGTGCCGGAGCCAATGTTCACAAAACTCAGCAAACAACATGTCAATGAGTCCAGAATGACGATACGAACTCAACGGTATATCCGGAAATGGATTCCGATGAGCCGATCTCAAAATAACCCGTTGACCCAGATATTGGTATCTAACTTGCACCGAAATGCGTGCCGGATCCAATGTCCACCAAAACCTAGCAAATTATATGTCAACGAGTCCAGAATGACGATACGAACTCAACGGTATATTCGGAATTGGATTCCGATGAGCCGGCGTCATAAAGTCCCGTTGACCCGGACTGTGGGACCCACTTTGCACCAAAAAATGTGCCAGGGCTCACGTCCTCCAAATCTAACAAATTTTATATAAAAACATGCCAGAACGACGCCACGAATCTACTGGTGGTGTCAGAAATGAAATCTGGAGTCCCGTGTTCAAAAATAGAATTTTACAAGTTGGAAATTACGAATTCGGATGGCCAACTTTGGCGTCAAATTCAACCAATCAAACAAGCTCACAATGAAACGAAACTGGAGGTGTAGTAAGAGGGTTATAGCAGCTTCGCACAGGAACTGGTAAAACGCTAAATGGAGCTGCGGTGGAGGAGGTACAAGCTGATGAAGTTGACTCCGCAAAACTGTCCAAAATTAATACAATTTAAACGGTCAACTTGGTGGCCGGTTTTGATGTATCAAACGATAAAATTAACGGACGAAAATTGACAGGAGTGAAGGTGGATATACCGAGATTGTGAGGAGCGAAGAAATTGCAGATCCAACGGTCGGATTCCTAGGAAAATGTGCATGAAGTCGCTGCGACGGAACGCAAATTCTGGATCGATCCCGCGCGCGTCACGACGTAACTTCATGCGAAACGCACGAATCGCCTCGACGGCGCGTCCCGGAGGACGGTGGCCGCCATGAGAGTGCTTGCTGGGGGGGCGCATACGTGTGGGGGGGTCGCCGGAGGCACGACGGCCGGTGGCGGTGCCTGAACGGCGGCCTGTACGCCGGCCAAAGGGGGCGCGCAAGCTGCTGTTGTGCGCTGCGCGGCTGGCCTGGCTGGCGAGGCACGGCGGCGCACTGCCTGGCCTGGCCCGGCGACGGCAGGGGCTGCGACCGAGGTGGTCGACTGGGCGGTGGAGGTGGTGGTGGTTTAAGGTAGTGGTGGTGGCGGTTTAGAAGAATGATGATGGTGGTGGTCGGGTTGTTGAAGAAGTGGAGGAGAAGAGGTGGCCGACGGCGCTCAGCCACGGTAGAGGAGGCCCGTGGCCGGTGGCCAAGGGCTGGGATGAGGTCGGCCTGGGGCTGGGCTCGGGCAATACTGTGTGATGGTGGTGGTTACAATATGGCGATAGAGGCTTGGTGTGGGTGTAGGAAATAATAGGAAGAGAGAGAGAGAGATATAATAATGAGAGAGGAAAGCCAATCCTTGGAGTTAGGGCCGGCCTATGTGGGTGAAAGTTTTGTGTTGGCTGCTAGAGAGGAGATTGGTGGTTGGGATTACTTGAGAGAATCCAGTGGCTAGTATTAGTATGTAGGGAATTTGGTCATTCCATGGAATTTTAAATAAACGAAATTTCCATCGAATATTAAAAATAGGTAGATAGGGTACTTAATATTTTTCAAGGATAATGAGCTGAGGGTGTCATGATAGAGGGTAGCACGAAGTTGGGCTGGACTTGGTGGAGCCGGATTGGATCAAAATCGGACATTGTACAAAAATCGAATAAAAATAGATGTTGATGATCATGGGTAAATAAGTAGCACATGGAGATTCCAATAAATGGGACACAAGTGGCATGCGGATAGTAGGCTCAATGTGGGCCATGTCCATATTTGGGGCTGACAGGTTTTGGTCTACAGGGTACCCACAAATCAAGTTGGAAAAAGAATGTGACACCGTGGGGTGAAATGAAATCGCGTCACGTGTCAGAAAAGTTGTACGAAGCAAATGGAGCACAATATGGCGTGTCTGAGTGGGACACGAAGGTCATGGGTGAAGAGCGTCTTGAGTAGATCATGCATGATGAGTTGGTTTCAAGAGAATGACTAATCTGGTGCTCCCAATTCAAAAGTCACGGTAACGTGCTAATAATGATCAAGGAAAAGAGTGGAAAAATTAATTAATAATCAAATGGTCTAAATTGACCCGAAGTTCTGCGAAGCAAAAAGAGCACAAGGGAACAAGTTTGGATGGGACATTATATACCGTCATGAAGGTAATCCTGTCCACTACAAAACTCGTGAGGAATATTTCCAGAGTTGAACATCCCTGACACTCCAAATATCAAAGGCACAAAAAAGTACACTTAAGGTTAATAAACATAATAAATTATTTATTGAAACTAAATCAATCAGAAAAATTTAAAAAAAATCAAACCAAAATTTAGGGTGCTCACATCCTACCCACCTTATAAAAATTTCGTCCTCGAAATTAAAAGGTTCATACTCCTTCTAGGTCAAACTCCCACAATCAAGTCCCAGAACTTAAACAAATCATACCATCAAAAAGGACGGCATACAGGGTCATGGCATATGGTGGCAGTGAAAGTCTCATCTAGGTATACTAGTCATGCTAACTGAAACGGTCATAGGGTATCAAAACACACAAGCAATCTAGGATGCTAAACTAGAAAAGATAACAAATCATCAAAACTGTAAGGCAGTCTACCATCCTATATAAAAACTGGTACTCATCAAAAAATAAAATAAAGATAACTACCAATTATCTATAAAGGGGTACTATTCAAAAAATCAAAATCAGAAGTTAAAGAATGAAAGTCAATTGCATGGAAATCCAATCACAATATATATTAAGAATATTTAGTCTCGATACGATCTAAGTTGATCAAATTGGGGAAATCAAGATTTGGGCAATATGGAGGACATGTTCAACAAAGTCTGAGAACGAGCATACAAGGATGGAGATTTAGGTCATAATCAAATTTAACTCAATTGAGTACAACCCAAGATAAGAAAAGATAATCGAAGTCGATTTGGTCGTGATTAAGGAAACTAGGATTTAATGATATTGAAAACCTTTTTAGAGAAAAATAAGAAAGATTTCATACGAAAGTCAGTTAATCATCTCTCTCTGATACTATCAGTTTACCATTGGACAATCATATTATTTTTTCTAACAAGTCCCAATATGAAAATCAACCTTCATATGACTGTCATCGAATTTTTATAACCTTCAGTCATCTAAACCTTTACCATGATCACCATAGACAAAATTTCTAACTTCTAAAACATTTTCCATGAAACATACCCCTCTTATTTAGGAGTCAACACTTATTCATTTGATCAAATTTCCAAATTCCTTTACCTCGTTTTAATTTAGATCCGAAACCTCTAAATCCAGTTTATGAAATCCTTGTACTTGTTAAAGTCAAGTCTCGTATTCTTTCAATTCCAATACCACTATGTCATACAATTTATTCTTGTTTATAAATCAACCTTCATATTTTCTTCAACGTTCACTTCAAATATTATCCTTTTGAATTCTACAATTTTCTCCAATCATCTAAAAATAATTCCTATAACTTAAAATCCTTGTGTTCTTTCCGTCTCTAGTCACCCTCTTACAATATCTAGTTCAATTTCGCAAGATCATCGAATACAATTAAATTCTCCTTTCCATCTCTAAATTTCTACATAGCCTTGCATAGTTCCCAAGAATCAATAACCAAGATTTTCTAAGTTCTCAAAACTAGGTTGACCTCTGATATCCTCATTAGTTTTTTTTTGAAATACATCCATGAATTACTCATAACCAAAATTTTCTGCGATTGTTTCTAAATTGATAACATTTATCACTCGATTCCATTCCAAACCTTTACCACATCTTCCTCTCAAATTTTTTTCATATTTGACATCCAACATTCTGATTCCTACAAAATCATCCTATGATAACCAATTATGTCATTTCCGAACTAGATGATTTATGTTATTTCCTCAACAGTCTCAGGTAAAATGATATGAAGATTCAAGGGTTTAAAGTCTACCTGACAAAATTAGATACGAGACAGGGAATTGATGTAATCATGACAATTGTATAAGACAAAGAATGATGGAAATAAAATATTGGCAGGAAGAGAATGATAAAAGAATCTGTTCTGCTTATCTGTTTAAAAGAAGGAACTATTTTGAAACAAGAGCTATAATATCAAATCCAAAATAAGGTCTAGCAAAATCATTGATTCATTGTATTAAGAAGAAATTCATAGAAAGAAGTTACACAAAGGTTTATAAAAATAGCTAAACCTACTCCTAAGTTAAATAATAAGAAACAAAACAAAAAAAACAAATAATAATTCCTTTTTTTTCTTTTTTTTTGAAGGACTGGAACAAAAGTAGAGAATACATGTTCGAAAACGTTTAAGGTACAATCTGATAATCATATGCGTCTATCCAAAATTATGGTACTCTAAATCCTCATCATACTAGTAAGCAAGGCTACGATAATTACAGAGTCCTCCACTTAGGCACATACCTCTAGAATCATGGTATTTAACATTTTCGCGATACCGCTAGCTTGGCAGCAAAAACCTTAAATTTCCACACCCGAGAAATATATCCAAAATCAGACTATATGTCCTCACCATGCTGGCTAATGTGACTATAGAAGACTAGATCCCAAAACTTAGATGATCTAGCCCATATAATTTCATCTTGATAAAAAATAAATTAAATCAACAATGAATACCCAAAAATCAAATTTATCAACGAATATCAAGATTCAAAAATGAACAAAATCCTTCAAATTATATAAATACAAACTCGGATGCTACAACTAACATCAAGATTCAAAATTCAACAATCATTCATCAAACTCAATAAATACAAACTCAAATTCAACAATAATCCATCAAAATAAAATTCAACAACAGAAAGTAAAGATAAATCAAATCAAGGGAAAAAGGGTTTTCAAATCGAAGTTAAAATAAGATTCTCAAGGGTCATCCCAGGAATCTCTCAAGGGATCCTAACTGTGATTGAGTACCTTCAAAATATATCCTAATCCTACTGCAGGCTGTAGTGGTACTCTAGTTCGAATACCACTACACAAACTCGACCAGCATGGGCCACCACTAAAAATGTGTCACGACCCGCACCCACTGTGAGGGTACGAGAATGTAACAACGCCCAGCCTACGCCGCAGTGTCGGCGGTAGAACACTGTCCTAGGTCTCATACATCTAACAGTATAATGCTAAGCAGTTTATACTCCCCGAATGGGGGTGACATAGCAGAATGTAAACTCAATCATATCTAAGTTAGAGCATAATGGAAGATAGATAAAACATAAAATCCAAAAGAGATACAGCAGATAGAAGTCTAAGATACACAAACCCAGAAATACATCTCAAAGCTCAAATACAGTAATCCATAAATACAACTCAAGACAACTGAAAATAAACTATGAGCAAAACCCTAGCTATCTATACAACCTCTAATGTGTCTCCTCTAAGCTAGCAGGCAACCTCCTGGCTATCTGTAAAATTTATCAACAGGTCCAGTCAGGACAGGAGCGAGCACAATACATCTTAACAGTTCATAGCAGGTTAGAAAATAGAATCATGCAGTAAAATAAGATACAAGAACTGAGGAAATGCAGTATGTAAACAGAGAGAGAACTGTAATAGAAATATCTACTATACATAGAGAACTAACAGTGGCTAGTGAGTCAGAGTACAATATAGACATGTAAATGGCATAGGAGATTCTGGGAACTATACTATGGAGTGATTCTGGGAACTACACTACTTGGATATTATTCACATGTCTACTTCTACTCCCCTGTACCCCCAATCAATACACAAGGATCCAGCCAGGTTATGTTATGATTTCATGCAAAGGCCCACAAGGGGTGATACATGGATAGCCCACAAATGGGTGATTCTGGGAATGCACATAAATGGGTGATTCAGGGAAGACTCTGTGATCATGAGAGTATATGTCACAAGTGATCGATGAATCGTGAAGCATAGTGATACACCATGTAAGTAAAACGCACAGAACATGTAGTATACGATGCTTCCTGAGGGGATAACATCTCAAGAAGGGATCCATATAGTATTAATCCGTGTGACCAACGTGACAGTATCAAGTAAAGTAATTTAAAACAGGAAAATAATTCTAAACAAGATATAAAATGATCAGAGAATGTACTCGCCTGATAACCTGAACAGCTGATAGGTATAGTGGTTCAACTGAAGCCACAGAGTCCTATTTAAAGCAATACAAGTTACGAGGTGTTCAAGTTGTAATAAATGAATCTCTACAAGCAATTTATATTATCCTAGGTTCTTCTAAGTCAAATCAACTCTAGGTCAACTCCGATCAACAATCTAGTCAACTAGGTCAAGTGTTGACTTATAGTTGACTTTTGGTAAATTGGTCAAACATGATCAATTCTAGTCTAATTATTAAAGATATAAAGTGTACTCGTTATTCGTACGTAAAAACTTACGACACGCAAATCGAGATAAGAAAATCAATGGTAAGGTTGATAATCATATTATAGTGATCCACGTGTACATCTTGTCAATTTCAACGATGTGAGATCACTGGAATTGACGGGTCTCAGTTTCGTTGTACTAATCCCGAAATACGAACATTATAATAATTAATTATTAATTAATTATAAAAAGGTTAAACTCAGAGAAATTATCAACAAACATTGTCGGACGATGAAATAAACATCGCCAACGTGTCAAGAATGGTCAAATTAGCTAGGATAGCCTACCCATAGGTCCAATTTGGACACAAGGGCAAAAAGGTAATTTCGGGTCAAAAACGGTATCCGTGTCGGAGCCGTTTTAAACCGAAAAATGTGCAAGAAAATAAGTCTATAAAATATAACAACTTATATGTCCACGCAACCAGAATGACGATACGAACCCAACGGTATCTCCAGAATTGGATTTCGTTGACCCGATCTCAATTTGGTCCGTTGACCAGAACTTGGAATTCTGGTTTGCACGGAAATGCGTGCCGGAGCCAATATTCTCAAAACTCAGCAAACTACATGTCAACGAGTCCAAAATGACGATACAAACTCAACGGTATATCCGGAATTGGATTCCGATGAACTGATCTCAAAATGACCCGTTGACCCGGATATTGGTATTCGACTTGCACCGAAATGCGTGTCGAATCCAATGTCCACCAAAACCAAGCAAATTATATGTCAACGAGTCCAGAATGACAATACGAACTCAACGGTATATCCGGAATTGAATTCTGATGAGTCGGCGTCAAAAAGTCCCGTTGACCCGGACTGTGGGACCCACTTTGCACCAAAAAATGTGCTAGGGCCCACGTCCTCCAAATCTAACAAATTTTATATGAAAACAAGCCAGAACGATGCCACGAGTCTACTGGTGGTGTCAGAAATGAAATCTGGAGTCCCGTGTTCAAAATAAAATTTTACAAGTTAGAAATTTCGAATTTGGACGGCCAACTTTGGCGTCGAATTCAACCAATCAAACAAGCTCACAATGAAACAAAACTGGAGGGGTAGTAAGAGGGTTATACCAGCTTTGCACAGGAACTGGTAGCACGCTAAATGGAGCTGCGGTGGAGGAGGTACAAGCTGACGAAGTTGACTCCGCAAAACTGTCCAAAATTAATATAATTTAAACGGTCAACTTGGTGGCCGGTTTTGATGTATCAAACGATAAAATTAACGGACAAAAATTGACAGGTGTGAAGGTGGATATACCGAGATTGTGACGGAGCATGGAAATTGCTGATCCATTGGTCAGATTCCCAGGAAAATGCGTGCAAAGTCGCTGCGACGGAACGCAAATTCTGGATCGATCCCGCGCACGTCACGACGTAACTTCGTGCGAAACGTACGAATCGCCTTGACGGCACGTCCCGGAGGACGGTGGCCGCCACGGGAGTGCTCGCCGGGGGGGGGGGGGCGCACACGTGTAGGGGGTCACCGGAGGCACGACGGCCGGCGGCGGCGCCTGAACGGCGGCCTGCACGCCGGCCAAAGGGGGCGCGCAAGCTGCTGTTGTGCGCTGCACGGCTGCGCACGGCTGGACTGGCCAGCGAGGCACGACGATGAGCTGCCTGGCCTGGCCCCGCGATGGCGGGGACAGCGGCCGAGGTGGTCGACTGGGCGGTGGAGGTGGTGGTGGTTTAAGGTAGTGGTGGTGGCGGTTTAGAAGGATGATGATGGTGGTGGTCGGGTTGTTGAAGAAGTAGAGGAGAAGAGGTGGCTGACGTCGCTCGGCCACGACGGAGGAGGCCGGTGGCCGGCGGCCAGGGGGCTGGGATGAGGTCGGCCTGGGGCTGGGCTCGGGCAATGCTGTGTGATGGTGGTGGCTATAATATGGAGATGGTGGCTTGGTGTGGGTGTGGGAAATAATAGGAAGAGAGAGAGAGAGATAATAATGAGAGAGGAAAGACATTCCTTGGAGTTAGGGCCTGCCTATGTGGGGGAAAATTTTGTGTTGGCTACTAGGGAGGAGATTGGTGGTTGGGATTACATGAGAGAATCTAATGGCTAGGATTAGTATGTAGGGAATTTGGTCATTCCATAGAATTTTAAATAAACAGAATTTTCATCGAATATTAAAAATAGATATATAGGGTACTTAATATTTTTCAAGGATAATGAGCTGAGGGTGTCTTGATGGAGGGTAGCACGAAGCTGGGCTGGACTTGGTGGAGCCGGATTGGATCAAAATCGGACATTGTACAAAAATCGAATAAAAATAGGTGTTGATGATCATGGGTAAATAAGTAGCACATGGGGATTGCAATAAATGGGACACCAGTGGCATACGAATAGTAGGCTCAATGTAGGCCATGTCCATATTTGGAGCTGACGGGTTTTGGTCGACAGGGTACCCACAAATCAATTTGGAAAAAGAATCTGACAACGTGGGGTAAAATAAAATCGGGTCACGTGTCAGGAAAGTTGTGCGAAGCAAATGGAGCACAAAATGGCGTGTCTGAGTGGGACACGAAGGTCATGGGTGAAGAGCTTCTCGAGTAGATCATGCATGATGAGTTGGTTTCAAGAGAATGACTGGTTTGGTGCTCCCAATTCAAAAGTCACGGTAACGTGCTAATAATGATCAAGGAAAAGAGTGGGAAAATTAATTAATAATCAAATGGTCTAAATCGACCCGAAGTTCTGCGAAGCAAAAAGAGTACAAGGGAACAAGTTTGGATGGGACATTATATACCGTCATGAAGGTAATCCTGTCCACTACAAAACTAGTGAAGAAGATTTCCAGAGTTGAACATCCCTGACACTCCAAATATCAAAGGCACGAAAAAGTACACTTAAGGATAATAAACAGAATAAATTATTTATTGAAACTAAATCAATAAGAAAAATTTAAAAAAAATCAACCCAAAATTCGGGTGCTCATACTACGGCCGACCACCAACCTCGTGTGGTTCCCGACCGGAAACAACCGCCTCGTCTCCGCTGTGCCAACTGTCGACCATCCCTCAACACACACCATCTTAATCAGTCCGGCCAACCTCCTCGAACACCACCGCTAAACCTATCAGAAACACGATACCGGCAACCCGCAAAACCAAAAGAGGACCACCATTACTACCGCTCGCCTCCGTCCTGGCCTCTGCGTCCTCGTCCCCGCACGGCGACCGCTCCATCGCCACGAACTCACCGCACCGCCCAAACTGACGCCGCACCTCGCGTGGGACCTTCCGCGGCCAGATCCGCCGCCACGCAGGTGATCCGCCAGTCCCGACGAGTGGCGCTAACGCCGTCGCCGCTAGCATGGTCAACTCCCCTCAGCGCCCGGTGCCCCCTCCTTCCTCCGAGTCTGAGCTGTCCCACTTTTGTACCGCCGTGCGTCCGCCTCCTCCGCCTGGACGCACGGCAGCGCCTGAGTGCGCACCTCCGCATATCCGCACCGGCAGTCTCTGGAGTAATCCGCCGGTAAGCCACTAGCCTCCCCTTTCTCTCCTTCTTCTCTCTCTCGCTTTCCTGCGACTCTCTTCTCTCTCCATCACCATTCCCTCTCAGTCCTTCCTCCTTTAGTTTTTTTTGTTTGGTTATTTTTTTGTTTTTTCTCTGTTGAATAGAATGAAGCTGTCTCATTTCGAGGAGACAGTGGATGTGGTTTTTGTTTGGTTATTATGGCTCCTCTCAAGAGAGAAAGTCCAAGTAACAAGCACAGCTAATTAGTTTTTTTTACTATTATTATCATTATTATTTTAATTTTTTACTGTTACAGTAATATAAAGTTTGTTATTATTATATGTAATATTATTACAGAAGTTAAATTATTAAACATAATAATTAATATTAGTAGTAGTAATTAGTACTACCACTGTTATAGTTGGCCTAATATTATTGATATAATTATTTTCATATTGGGTTACCTACATCAAAATTTAATATTTGCAAAATCTGGTTTAGTTTTAAATCTAAAATATATGATTATATATTCCTAGAATATTATGAATGAGTTCTTGACCTAAATTATCTTTGGTATTTTTTTATATAAAAAATATCTTGACTAGTAAAAATACAATTTTAAATATTCTATAAATATTTTTCGATTTCAAATAGTTAACAAAAGTCTAGCTTTTTGCCAAAAGTTTAATTTTCTAAAATTCAGGGTTTTTGTCCAAAATGACTTTAAAATTTTCAAGTATTTAGTATATTTAACTAATAAAAATATTGTTTATTTAACTAGAAATTCTATTTTAACAAAACTTAGGGTTTTAACCTAAGGTGATTTCTATTTTAAAAGTATTTATCTAAAAACTTATTTCGACTAGTGTAATATATTTTTAAAGTATTATAAATATTTTCAAAAATAATATATGTATTTATTTCCAAATTTTCTTCGGTTCTCCCCTATCCATGGCTAAACCTTTTTTCCTATTCCCAAGCCAATTCTCTACCTATTTAAATGATTCATAGCTAAATTAATTCTACTGGACCCGATGGAACAGTCCGTGCCACCATCAAAGACTGTCTTGCGTGGTTGTAACATCGAAGCCATAATCCGTGCCACCTTGACCATCGGACCACACCAAGCGTCGCTACCAGGCAAGATACCTTACCATTAGCTATTTTTTTACTTCAGCTCATATTCATGCATCTATTCTTTTTTTTATTTTTATGCAAAATAGACTGTGCTACACTGTTATAATTAGATAGATTTTACTGTGTAGTTCTATATCCCGTACTTATTATTTTTATGCATATTAACCTTAGATTTAAGGGACCACCCTTGTTTGTGTTGCATACATTGGCCTTGACACGTTTGTGCCACGAAGTCGTGTGTCGCATATAGAACTCGAACATGCGTGACTGGCTGGCCACCAGTACGTATACGCCGTGCGATAGGGCTAACCACTAATAGTATTGTATGATTGTTTGACTTAGCGGTTATAGAGGTTATGTGGTGTTAAGGCAACATATAGGCATTGGGCGGAGAGAACATATCCTTAGCGTATGGGCTACTATACACATTTACCTTGTGACCGTATGCTCCGCCGGAGATGCGAGTTGATGACCCATTTATTTCATTGCTTCCACATTCGAGGAACGGTTATGCTTGAGGCCCCTGGTGCCCCGGAGGGGGGGACTACGCCGATCCCATTTTTAGCCAGAGAGCCCATGCGTGGAGGTTTGTTCTTAGAACAATATTCACATAGAACGGTTGGGCTCCCTTATCCGTTAGGTATGAGTACTTTTGGTTTTGGTACTCGTATCCGATCGCGGCTTGGAACAATAACTTGTTACGGACAAGTTTGCCACATCTTGTCCTTGTTTGGTTGTAGGTGGTGGCTCACTACACCGATGAGAAGGTACTGAACCTTGTTGTGGTCCGAATACCATATTGGATTTATGTCATGGAAAGGTATTCATCGTGGATTAGGGTGCCATCTCCTGTCCTTGTTTGGTTGGGGGAATGGTACGCTAATTCAAGGATGAGTATTAGAACATGTTATGATCTGATTGACTTATTATTGAGCAGTATTTATTCAGTTTATATGGCATGATATTATGTATCTTATTACGTCCCTCTGAGGACCTGGTGATTTCTCCAGGTGTGTGTTCTTGTCTTCCACAGGTATTCTAGCCGAGATCGTGATCTTCTCCATCCCTTCGATGATGACGTATCTTGGATCTTTCTTGCTACCTCTGCTAAATCATTTCATATGTCATGTACTTCTTTTCTTTTAAATAGTTGGCATTGGATGTTTCTTCGCCCAACATATTGTACAAAGAAAATTCATGGTCATTATATGATATCTTTTATTTTTTATGGATGAGATTAGTTAGCTGTGGTTTTACTGTATTTACAGCTTACGTGTATTTATTATACAGCTGGCATGTCTACGTTCCTAGTCCTACGTATTTTGGGACTGGGGTGTTACACCGTAAGATTGTAATCTTCTCCGGACTTATTATGGTTGCTACCCCCGGTCTGGTGACTGGCTGCGCCAATGGAGACATCCGTGTCGTATTGTGCCTCGTCAGTTGGAACACAGGGTTGTTGTGTGTCACTCCCCGTTCCCAAAATACATATTTTAATACGTGTACTGCTTGAATGTATTTATTTAATATTTATCATGCATTTGTTCTGTATTTAATTCCTTTAATTTTTTGTTAATTATCTTTCCGTATTTTATTTTCTGCTTTTGCTTTGCTCTTGGGTTCGGCTTGGGTTGGTCCATTTCCAGATTTTGGTGGTTCATCATGAATAGAACCCAACTCCCTACCTACCATATCTTCATTTAAAGCCCCAACCCTTTCTCTCTCTTCATTACTTCTTCTTCTCATTTACTCTTCTTCTTTCTCATAACTCTCTCCACCTACCTGGAGCTTAGGCAAGTACATCTTGCTCCACATGAGAACCCATATTTTTAGGGTTCATTTATCTCCCTCTCGTGATCCTAAGATAATTTAGAACTTGACATTTTTTATTTTGAAGTTCCGTTTTTAGTAGATCTAGAAATTGCCATTTTTGAATTTTTGGGTTTGATCTAATAACGTCTTTCTTTTCAAGTTTTGATCGTTCTAGGCTGTTGAGATTCGTGTTATACGTCATTCTGACCCATGGAAGTTTCCTTTTTTCTTGGAATGAAGGTTCTATGGAATTTGGAGTTCGGAAGGAGTTTTACGCTCACGTTATACGTGCTCATGTAAGCATTAACTTTACGCCCACGTTTTTACGTGCTCGCGTAGTATCAAGCTCTACGCCCATGATCATTCGTGTCAGCGTGAATCTGTTTTACGCAAGTCGACTTGGCTTGGCGTATTACTCTTTACGCGTATTCATTCGTGCGCAAACTTGACTCTTTACGCGTGCAACCTTTACGCGTGGCTCGACCCTTTACGCATACAATATTTTACGTGTAACATGACTCTTTACGCGTACAATGTTTCACGCGTAACGTTATTCTTTACGCGTACTGTATTTCATGCGTAACTCTATTCTTTTACGCGTACAAGTCTTACGCGTAACCCTGTTCTTTACGTGTAGCTCTGTTTTAAGCGTACTCCCTGGTTTGGCGTAATTCCTTTACGCGATTTTAGTTTACGCGTAATATTATTCTTTTACGCCTACGAGTTTATGCGTAACGTTACTTCTTTACGCGTACTTTCTTTACGCCCGTATTTCCCTTAGCGTAAAGCTTGGCGTAAACCGGTGGCCTTAGTGTAAAGCTTTGGCGTAGACTAGTCATGGTATAGATTAGCCTTGGCGTAATCCAACCTTGGTGTTCCTATTGTTCTATACTTTATTTACTTTATGTCAGCATGGCATTTCTCCTATTATATCCTTACGCCTTTTTGACATGAACTCGATATAATTATGATATGCTAATATTTTAATACATATTGTGGGGTGGAATGTGCCCCGTGTCCCGATTGGTTTATAGATACCCAGTATGACGGGAACTAAACCATGAGAGTTATAGACTCGACCATTTAAATACTAGTTGACTTTCATGCCTTGTCACAATTGATAATGATTTTTACCTTGACTAATGATTGATCATGCATTCCTAGTTGGAACTAAGAGGCTGGCTAGTCGTCTTATTGAAATTGAATGTGACATGTTCATATTAACTATGAACCATTGCAATCGACTAGCCGATCCCGAACATTGGCATATGGACACGTGCAGGCTTCAACTGACTTTCTACAAAAGTGGCATATGTACTCTACAATCAAGGCATAATTATTCCGTGGCTAGGTTTGATTGTTGCATTACACTATGTAAGACCTACAACCTAACCGTACGGGCATCGTTGTAGAGTTATGCATATCGTACTCTGTATGAAAGTACTCATTCTGAATGACCATGATCCACGACATGGGATTTCAATTAACATAGAGACTACTAAGTTAAATAAAATAACGATTACATGGATAGAATGGATTCTCGAATTCTTACATGGCAGCCATCCTTGGGGCAATTAGTGCCCCGACATGCCGGCTAGTTCCCACAGTTACTATAAATCTGCCATACGGGCAGGGAGCGATATCTACTTATATTTATTTACTGTATACTGATGACGGGCGTCCCGCTGGGAGTCGTCTAATTCATGATTGGCGCAATTGATTATTGGGTAGACTAGCCTTGCTTGTGCATAGTAAGAACTGAGGAATCCTTATTGCATATTTCTAGGATAAGTTGGAGCTCACAGTTAGCAAGCCGTAGTAGTTGTATTGCAGTTAAATTGATTTGTTTGCGTATTGTACCTACTCTGTTAACTACTGAGATGATCAGAATGTTAGGACATGACGGGTCAACTTCTGTCCTTGTTTGGTTGGATTGAAGTGTCGTGATGTTGTGTGAATTCCAGTAGCAGGTAGAGACTTATTATTATATTTTTAACTCTTATCACTAGTTTTAGTTCTCATATCGTGCTTCCTTGTGGTACTTGCTATTAGAGGTCTAACCTCTCTGGTTTTGCTTGGCCAAATTTAGAGCCAGTTCTCGAGGACTCAGCTTACTTCTACCTCCAAGATGGTCAATACTAAAGGGATGATCGTAGGAGGACACGAGTGGGTTCTTTACTTCCTCGCTCGTTTTTCTACTTACTTTACTTTTGCCGATTGGCACCAACATGTTAGTCGGACTGCCTTGCACTTACTTTTACATAATTGTAACTAAGTCAGACCGACTGAGCATTTGGGATGCCTTACTACTTTATCTTACATGTTCTCTATTATTGCTTCTTGTTTGAATGATTGAGACAATAGATGTTAAGTAACCCTAGTGAGACTTTCATGTAGTATGCGCCCCCTCGTCTTTTAGACAACATTGATCGTATTATACGGTATTCATCTACCAGTAATACGTAGCTGGCTGAGTCACTCCCCCGCTCTCCGGTATTATGGTTCTGGGACGTGACAAGGTTTTAGTGGTGGCCTATGCAGGTCTGGTTTCAGACTTGTGGGGTGTTTTAATTTATAGGATATCTCAATCACACATGTTTCCCTTTGATCTCATGATTCGTTATTCTCGACTCTAGCTTGACATTCCGGTATCCTTTGACTTCATTGATCTTTCCTGTCCGATCATTTGATTGTTCTCTTGTCCCTTATTTGAGGGGCACCTCGTTCGCATCCGTCAGAGCTGGACAACAACAACAAGGGCAACACGAACAACATGACCATGCTGGTCAGCAACGAAGGCCAGTACTGCCTCAAGAGAATATCCAAGAAGAGGTGATAGTGGAACAAGCAGTTGGACCGCAGTATCCGGAGGTTCCAATACCACCTACAGTTCCGCCTACCCCTTTGGCAGTAGACACACCAGCCCTTTTAGATATCATAAGGGGGATGATGGCTACTCAGCAACTTCATATGTTAGCTCAGCAACACATGCACACCCAGCTACAAGAGTAGAATGTATTACTCAACCAAGGATTACAAACGGCTTTGGAAAGGGGAGTGAGGACAGATTCAGGAGCATCGACCAGATTTTGTAAGTACAACCCCCGTCGTTTCGAGGGCACGGAAGATGCCATTTCAGAAGATGCATGGCTTAAGGACATCGAGGCCATTTTGACAGCAGCGACGGTACCGACGGAAGAACGTGTGGATCTAGTGAAGCTGTTACTTCAGGACCTCGCATGTGATTGGTGGGAATCGGAAGAAGTGGGCATCAGACGTCCTGTTGCTTGGGATGATTTTACTGCGAGAATCAAGACGAAGTACTATAGAATTGTGGCACAGTTCGAGCTACAGCAAAAGTTTATCAACCTCAAGCAGGCTGGCAAGATAGTGGATGCTTATGCAGCAGAGTTCTGCAGACTGAGTATGTTCGCCCCGGAGATGGTGGCAACAGAGAGCCAGAGGGCTATGAGATTTCAGCATGGGTTTCATCTTGAGCTCTTGCAGTTGATAGAAGGACACAACTACCAGACTTTCGATGAGGTATTGACGGCAACCCGGAGGCATGAGATCACAATCCAGAGGATCAAATCAAGGACTGGAGGTCAAAAGAGATCTCACAATCAGATTAAAGGAGGAGGGGGAGTAGCGTCCCGAATAACAGCACCATCTCCTGGCACTCGCATTCACGATGTGGCGATGCGAGGGCCAGCACCACCAACAAGGCAGCAGTAGCAGCAGAGAAAAAATCAGCAACCCCCAGTGGGTTGCACCTATTGTGGGAAGACATGGCACACTAGCGGCGTATGTCGGGTATTGAACGGACAGTGTTTGGTTTGTAGAAGTCCAGATCATCGGGTTTCTACCTGTCCCATGAGCACGAGGTCAGGAGGCCCAGTGCAACAGTATCCGGCTCTGCCAACACCAGGGGCAGGCCAGTCCCAAAAACCAGCGGTAACTGTGAGGCCGTTGGCACAACGCCCGTTCTTGTCACAGGCTCAGATGTTTCGGCAGCAGGGACCGCCGATGCAGCAGCAACAACAAAGACCACCCCAGCATCACCAAGGCAGGGGCCAGCAGCAACACCAGGCTAGGCCGTCGCATAGGAACCAACAAGGAGGCCGAGGACAGGCATTCAATCTATCTTTGGAAGAGGTATTGGCATCGGGAGATGTTGTGGCAGGTAACATTCTCGTCGCCTCATATCCCGCAGTAGCATTATTTGATTCAGGAGCATCACACTCATTTATATCTGCATAATTTGCGACACGGCTAGGAATAGAATTCGAGGCATTGCCAGGGAGGTTGAATATACTCACTGGTAATGGGCTCGTAGTAGTTAGTAGAGTTATTATAGCGTGTAGAGTTGTAGTTTACGGGCGTTCCTTGCCCGCCAGGTTGATAGAATTTCCTGTTGGAAATTTTGACGTTATCTTAGGTATGGACTGGCTGAAAGACAGTCATGCGATAATAGATTGTCGTAGAGGGAGTGTATCTTTTGATATTCCAGGCATGGAGCAATTTACCTTAGTCATATCAGTGGCAACTCAACAAGAAGAAGGAGTAGTGACAGCAATGGAAGAAGTTCAAGTTCTGAAGGTAGTGGAAGAGTTTCTAGATGTATTTCCTGAAGAACTTCCAGTTCTACCCCCGGTTAAGGATATTGAGTTTAGTATAGAATTGGCACCCGAAACTAAACCGATATCAGATCGGGTTTACAGAATGGCGAATTCAGAGAAGGCCAAGGTGTATCAGCACATAGAGGAACTGAAGGCGAAGCGGTTCATTCGAGTTAGCGAATCACCATGGGTAGCACCAGTGGTACTTGTAGGGAAGAAGGATGGGTCATCAAGATTATGCATTGACTGCAGAAAGCTCAACGCGGCAACAGTAAAGAACAAGTACCCACTACCAAGGATCGATGACTTGTTTGATCAGTTGAGAAGAGCAAGAGTTTTCTCCAAGATAGATCTTCGATCAGGGTATCATCAAGTAAGAGTTCGAAAAGAGGATGTTCCTAAGACGGCATTCAAGTCCAAGTACGGGCATTACGAATTCTTAGTAATGCCGTTCGGTTTGACCAATGCTCCAGCAATATTTATGGATTTGATGAACCGCATCTTTATGCTGTACTTAGACCAATTTGTCGTTGTATTTCTCGACGACATCCTTGTATACTAAGCTAGTGAAGAAGAACATGAAAATCACCTCAGAAAAGTGTTACAGGTTCTGAGAGAGAACCAATTGTATGCCAAGTTTAGCAAATGTGAGTTTTGGACAGATCAAATTTCATTCTTGGGGTACATCATATCAGGGGCTGGAGTAGCAGTGGATCCCAAGAAGGTAGAAGCAGTAGAGAGTTGGCCAACACCTAAGACCGTAGCAGATGTACGGAGTTTCTTAAGATTGGCATGATATTACAGAAGGTTCGTATCAGACTTTGCAAGACTCTCAGCACCCATGACCCGCTTGACACGAAAGGATGTGCCATTTGTCTGGTCGGCAGAGTGCTAGGCATCATTTGAGAATTTGAAGCAGAAGTTGATCACGGCATCTATTCTTACGTTACATGTTGGACCCGGAGGTTTTACTGTATATTATGACGCGTCAGAAAAGGGACTTGGGTGTGTCCTAATGCAACATAGAAAGGTGATAGCATATACATCTAGGCAACTTTGAGACCACGAGAAGAATTATCCAACTCATGACTTGGAGTTGGCGGCAGTAGTATTTGCTTTGAAGCTATAGAGACATTACTTGTATGGTGATCGAGTGGACATGTACACAGACCACAAGAGTCTGATGTACATCTTTACTCAGAAGGAACTGAAAAATGAGACAGAGAAGATGGTTAGAGTTGATCAAGGATTATGACGTAGAGCTTCAGTATCATCCAGGCAAGGCTAATATGGTAGCAGACGCTCTTAGCAGGAGAGGCAGCACATTTATGTTGACATCACAAAAACATATCTTAGAAGACCTTTAAGAGATGGGCATCGAGGTTATACTTCCAGTGATATAGTAATTCTGACAAGTCTACGAGTCCAATCCGACTTGGTAGACAGGATCAAGACAGCTCAGGCACGGGACCCAAGGATTCAGAAGCCTAGGACAGATTGGGAGTCGGGACTCAGGAAGCAGATAAAAATTTATGAAGATGGTACACTTAGATTTGGATCACGTCTATGTGTGCCAAGTGGAGATATCGGACATGAGATTATGGCAGAAGCCCACAGTTCTCAGTATTCTATACACCCTGAAGGAACTAAAATGTACAAATATATCAAGCAGCACTTCTGGTGGAATAGAATGAAGAAAGAGATAGCTAGATTCGTTTCTCGTTGCTTGATATGTCAGCAAGTGAAGACAGAACAACAAAGGCCAGCTGGATTATTACAACCGCTTCCTATCCCGGAATGGAAGTGGAAGCATATCACAATGGACTTTGTGACCGTTTTACCAAGATCACCAAGTGGTAAGGATGCTATTTAGGTAATAGTGGATCGGCTTACGAAGGTGGCACATTTTCTTTCTTTTAGAGTAGGGCAATCTACAGAAAAGTTGGCAGAATTGTATGTATAGCAGATAGTTAGGCAGCATGGGGTCCCTGTCAGTATAGTATCAGATAGGGATGCCCGTTTTACGTCATATTTCTGGAAGAGTTTACATCATAGTCGGGGTACCAAGTTAAGATTTAGCACGACTTACTATCCACAGATGGACGGGCAATCAGAAAGAACAATTCAGACTTTAGAAGATATGTTACAAGCTTGCATCCTAAATTTCGGAGGGTCTTGGGAGATCGAATCACCTGCACTTAGTCAAATTATCGTACAACAACAGTTATCAAGCCAGTATCCAGATGGCGACATTTGAATCACTATACGGTAAGAAGTATAGGTCGCCACTGGCATGGGATGATATCGGGAAGAGGAAGATGTTAGGCCCAGAAATGATTGTTCAGACGGTTGAAGTGATTAAGGGAATTAGAGAGCGACTTCGAGTTGCGCAAGATCGACATTGACATTGGGCGGACCAGCATCGTAGGCCTCTAGAATTTTCTTGGGGACCACGTGTTTTTGCGGATCTCACCTACTCGTAGGTGTAGAACCCTAGGGGGGGTGAATAGGGTAATTAAAAATTAACTACAATAATTGATGCAATAAAGACAATTGAAAGTAATGAGTAGAAAGATTAAACGCAAACGCAAGGATGTATCCTGGTATCCTCTTTTGAGGCAGTCAAGTCCCGGAACTCTCTCCGGCTTTAATCCACTATTTAACCAAATAGTACACACGAGTTTGGATCCGAAGAACTCGCCAACTTCAACACGAGTTTGGATCTGAAGACTCGCCAACTTCTACACACGAGTTTTCTTACGAAGGCTCGCCAACTTCAAACAAAAGAGAATGAGAACTTGTTGATCTTCTAACACGTGAAGATCGAAATGTACAACTCTTTAATACTCTAGCACTTTGGGAGAGGATGACAATGAAAAGCTTGGAAGAGTATTAATGGTGGAGCTCTTGGTTGTTGGAAAATTTATGGAAGAGTTGGTGAGAGAGCTCAAGAGAGAGAGAGAGAGCTTCCTTTTATAAGAGAACCAAGAGTTGGTGGCATTTAATGCTCTAAATACAGACAGACCGACATGCCGTCGGTATGCAGCGACATACCGTCGGTATACCGGCCAAATAGTAACGGTCATATTAATGACCGTTAGAGAGCATTAAATGCGCCCATTAATGCTAGTCAGAGCAATTTGAAAACCAAATATTTAAAACCCGGTATACCGCCGATATGCCGGAGCATGCCGCCGGTATGCCGACATTTTGTCACAGCAAGTTTTGAGTTGCTAAAAATGGTATACCGCCGGTATGCCGGAGCATGCCGTCGGTATGCCGACAATTTGTCACAGCAACTTTTGGGTTGCTAAAAACGGTATACCGTCGGTATGCCAGAGAATGCCGTCGGTATGCCGCCAATTTGTCCCAGCAACTTTCCGGACAAGAAAAGTGGTATGTCGAAGCATGCCGTCGGTATGCCGACTATTTGTCACAGCAACTTTCTGTATGCCGAAAACGGTATACCGCCGGTATGCCGGAGCATACCGCCGGTATGCCGCTCTGTAGCTATTTGATTTTTGACTTGTTCTTTTTACTGTCATCCGTCCTTAGGTATTTACAGATATACCTAGACCAGTACAGACTCAAAGACTCTAAGCAGGAAGACGCCGTCTTATGCAGGGAACGCCGGTAACTGCTACAGTCTTCAAGGAAGAAGGAGAAAGCTCTTGAACGGAAAAAACCCATGTAGTAGATCTTCGGAGAATATATGAATCTGAAGAACAGAAGACTAAACTACGAAGATGCTGTTAATTACTCAAAATAAAATGTGCCAACAAACTCCCCTATTTTGATAATTGACAAAATAGAGAGATAGCATCTTCAGGGAGTAGCTCCCCCGTAGGTAGACAGCTCCCCCTCAATATGATTTCTCCCCCTTTGTCACTTAGTCAGTGATGGGGATAATCAAAAGAAACAGTACATAATAAAACAAACACGAGTATATAAAAAGAAGCATGCATTAATATATGAAGTAGGAAGTGAATACATGCTGGACACAAACATAGCATACTGAGAACATAAAAGACTCTCCACCATGAGAGCCAAACACTAGAGAAACCCAAAGAGTAAGTCCCTGAAGGATAGCAAACAACTAGTAATAACCACACACCGGTCTCCGAAGGACCACAAAAGACAACAAAGAGACAAACACATAAAAACTAGAAACACTCAAAAGCCGAAACCATCACCAAAGGAAGTCCATCACTAATCCTCAGCTGGATCATCATCATCATCACCCTGAGCTTGCTGGAAGGCGCCAAATGGATCAATGCCGTCAGGGTACATAAACCTATAGACATTGGGGTCAGAGAAATGCGGGCCCATGTACATGGGATCCTGAAGATTAAGATCCAGAAAAGCATCACGGTCTTGAAGCGTGCGCTGAATGAAGTACCCCTGATCGTGGAAACGAGTCTGGATCAGGGCGCCAAGTCCACGAGTGTGGGCCCGCATCTGCTCCTCCGTTTGGGCCATCCGCATATCAAAGTGCTGCTGAGTGAGCGGCATATAACGGCCCGAAGTAGGAGGGGTAGATGTGGGAGCAGCAGGCGTGGATGTCGGTTGCTCTTGGGAAGATGAGGCACGGGAAGTAGAGGCGCCAGCAAGGGTACGGGAGACAGCAAGATATGAGGGGACGCCATCCGAGGAGCAGAGAGACAGGTCAACATGTTTGGCCTCCATAAGCAGAGTGATAAAAGCGCCATAGTAGAGATTCTGCTTCCCCGAAGGCAAGACACGCCAGAATTGCAGAAGAAGAGTCTTCGGAAAGGAGAATCGCTTCCGGGCATAGAGATGATACATGCAGACGAGGGCATCACCGGTGATTGCGTCATAATTTCTGCCCTTAGGAAATAGAGTGTGGCACACGATCCGATGGAGCTCGTAGTAAAACGGCTCCAGCTGGACAGAGAGGGCCGGGATGGCAGGAGGGTTGGGACCCTTGCAGATGATACGGCAGAATTCGTCGAAAGGTGACGCCGCCGAGGAGTTGAGAGCACCCAAAGATGGTAACGCTTCCCCTTTGTCCGGGATGCCTAAGATGTTCCCCACTTCCCGAGAAGTAAGACGGAAGTGGCGGTCATTGACCATAGATTGAATGGCGGATGGATCGTCGTCATCCCCTCGCATGTTGCAATAGAAAAGTCGGACAGCAGTGGGGTAGACATGAATTTGACGCCGAAGAAGGGAGGAGAGACCAGCGTCGTCAAACAAAGGGACGTGACCAGGAAAGAGGTTCCAGTTGATCACCCGTCCCTTGAACACGTTGTGATGGATGAAGTGCTGGAACCAAAGGTCGGCCGCCAGAGAGTTGGAGAAGACGCGTTGGTCATAGCCGGTAGGTAGCGCCACCGGGACGAAGGGGTTGAACATGGAGGAAGAGGAGGATCGGGGGCGCTTAGGGTTTGCCATGTAGAGGAATTTGGTGGTTGGGTGTGGAAAAAGAAGTAGTAGAGAGGAGATGGAAGAAAGAGGGTTTTTAAAGTAGAAGAGGAAGATGAAGAGATGAGTTTGAAAGGGGGGTAGGGAGGGAACGGTTGTAGAGGAGGATTAAAGTGGGGAGATGAAAAGGTGATTGGATGAATTAATGATGGTGGAGTAAAAAGAGAAGAGAAAGGGGAAAAGTGATTTGAAGAGTAATAAATAGGAAGGGAGTTGAGGAGATAGGTAGTTAAGAGGGATGGGATGGATGAGAGGGAATAAAGATGTGAAAAAAAAAGAATAATGGAAGAGATATGAAAAAGTGGGCCCGGATCTCAGAGTACGTGTCCTGTCCGCCGCCATTCGGCATACCGGCGGTATGCCGACGTATACCGACGGTATGCCGAGTTTCGAAACAGAACATAATTCTGCTTGGAAAAAATGGCATGCCGCCGGTATACCGTAGTATACCGTCGGTGTGCCGGCCGAATGGGACTAAGGATCAAAAGTCAAAATGCCTAGTTCACGGCAAAGGAAAGAGAAGCAATCTTCCGGAAGAGGCTTAGTGAATATATCGGCTAATTGATAGGTAGTATCAATAAATTCAAGATGGATATCTCCTTTTTGCTGATGGTCACGAAGAAAATGGTGTCTAATTTCAATGTGCTTCGTGCGTGAGTGACAAATCAGATTTTTTGTGAGATTGATAGAGCTAGTGTTATCACATTTAATAGGGGTGCAAGAATGAGAAATGCCATAATCTAAAAGTGTTTGTGACATCCAAAGAATTTGTGCACAACAACAACCAGCCGTAATATACTCTGCCTCAGTGGTTGAAAGAGCAACAGAGTTTTGCTTCTTACTAAACTACGATACCAAGGACTTCCCAAGGAATTGACATGTGCCACTAGTGCTTTTTCGGTCAATCTTGCATCCGACAAAATCTGCATCCGAAAAGCCGTGAAGCTCAAAGGATGAGGATTTCGGATACCAAAGACCCATGTTAATGGTGCCTTTGAGATAACAAAAAATGCGCTTAACGGCACTCAAATGTGATTTCTTTGGATTGGCTTGATATCGTGCACACAAGCAAACACTAAACATGATATCCGGACGGCTAGCAGTTAAATAGAGTAAGCTACCGATTATACCTCTATACTTACGAATGTCGACCGATGTGCCATCTTCATCACCGTCAAGCTTTGTCGTTGTGGCCATAGGAGTCCTCATTGATTTGGATGAGTCAAGGTCGAAACGCTTGAGGAGGTCCTTTGTATATTTTGCTTGATTGATGAAGGTTCCTTTAGGTCCTTGTTTGATTTGTAATCCTAAGAAGAAGGAGAGTTCACCCATCATACTCATTTCAAATTCTTCCTGCATAACTTTGGCAAATTCTACACAAAGTGTGTTGTTAGTAGAACCAAAAATAATATCATCAACATAAATTTGAACCAATAAGAGAGTCCCATCATGGGATTTAATAAAAAGTGTGGTGTCAACTTTGCCCTTTGAAAAATTGTGAGAAACAAGAAAAGAGCTTAGACGCTCATACCAAGCACGTGGAGATTGTTTGAGGCCATAAAAGGCTTTATGGAGTTTGAAGACGTGATTAGGAAATTAAAAATCTTTAAAATCGGGAGGTTGTTTAACATAAACTTCCTCTTTAATAATACCATTTAGAAAAGCACTTTTAACATCCATTTGAAATAGCTTAAAGTCATTAAAACAAGCAAAGGCACAAAGCATATGAATGGATTCAAGACGTACAACCGGAGCATAGGTTTCGTCGTAGTCAATGCCTTCCTCTTGGTTATAGCCTTGAGCAACCAATCGGGCTTTGTTACGAGTCACTAACCCGTCTTCATTAAGTTTGTTGCGAAACACCCATTTAGTTCCAATAATGGGGTGATTGCTAGGTTTTGGGACAAGTTCCCAAACCTTGCTTCGCTCAAATTGATTTAGCTCCTCTTGCATAGCTATCATCCAAAATTCATCAAGAAAAGCATCATTAACATTTTTAGGCTCTATTTGAGAGATAAAAGCCACATTGGCCCAAAGATCACAAGTGGCGGATCTTGTGCTAACACTTGAGGAAGGATCCCCAATGATAAGCTCCTTAGGATGATTGGTGACAAATCTCCATTCTCTTGGGAGATCCTTTGGAGGAGGCTCGAGAGGAGGAGACTCTTTAGATGGGGTCACAACTTCATTGTTAGATGAAGAAGGACGATCCTCAATAGAGGAGTTCTCCAACCCAAACGAGATGACATCAATATCCTCGGAAGAGGAGAATGTAGAAGAGTTGAGTTCATTAAAAGAGACATTGATTGACTCTTCGACAACAAGACTTCTTTTGTTAAAAACACGAAAACCTTTACTATGAGTAGAGTATCCAAGGAATATTCCTTCATATGCTTTTTCTTCAAACTTGCCTAGGTTATCCTTGGTATTCAAAATAAAACAATTGCAACCAAAAACTTTGAAATATTCAATAGAAGGAATTTTGTTGAACCAAAGCTCATAAGGAGTCTTCTTAGTAATAGGTCTAATTAAGACTCTATTAATAACATGACACGCCGTATTAACGGCTTCCGCCCAAAAATATTGGGGGAGCTTATATTGGTTTAACATAACCCGGGCCATATCGCCAAGGGTTCTATTCTTTCTCTCCACAACACCATTTTGTTGAGGAGTACGAGGACAAGCAAAATCATGTCCAAAACCATTCTTTTCACAAAATCTTTTGAAATCAACATTATCAAATTCTCCTCCATGATCACTCCTAATTTTGTTGCTAGAAAAGCCTTTCTCATTTTGAACACGTTTACAAAAAGCAACAAATTCACGAAAAGTATCACTTTTGCAAGCAAGAAAAATAACCCAAGTAAATCTCGAAAAATTATCAACTAAAACAAAAGCATAAAGTTTGCCACCAAGGCTAGCTACTCTACTAGGCCCGAAAAGATCTATATGAATAAGTTGAAGGGGTCTAGTGGTACTCACAGAGTTGATGGATTTGAAGGATGACTTGGTCAACTTACTTTTCTCGTATTCTTCACATACCATATCCTTTTTGAAAGGGATACTAGGAAGTCCTCGTACAAGCTTCTTGGAGGCAAGGCGAGAGATGGTATCCATGTTGGCGTGTCCAAGCCTCATGTGCCAAAGCCAACTCTCATCGTTCTTTGCAACTAGGCACCTGTCATTGTTAGTACCTTTAACAAGATAAAAAACATAAATATTGTTTTCTCTAATGCCTTCATACACAATAGTTCCATTGGAGCTATCGGTAATGTAGCATTTGAGTTTAACAAACTTGATATCATAGCCATTATTGGTAAGATGGCTATATACTAAGGAGATTATGTTTGAGATTAGTTACAAGACATACATTATTAATACAAGGATAAAGAGGAGAACCGATATTACCATTTCCAATAATATAACCTTTAAGATTGTTACCGAAGGAGACGTGTCCTTCCTTCTTCATCGATAGCGTTGTAAAAAGTGAAGCATCACCGGTCATGTGCCGTGAACAACCGCTATCGAGAATCCACTTGCTTCTAGCATGAGAAGGATTCGTCACCTACAACATAAGTTGAAGATGAACATTTTGGTACCCAAGATTGTTTGGGTCCTTGATTGTTAGTTCTAGGAACCCATTTAAGCACTTTCATGTCAACTTGTTTCCTTGTATAACAAAAAATAGAAGTATGTCCGATCAAACCACAATAATTGCACATCAAAGAAGATTTAGAAGAAGTGTGAGTGTTGTGCATATGTGAGTTTCTAGTGTGAGAAGTTCTACCATGAGTGTTATGATGATAGTAAAAAGCATGATGTGAGGTGTTCTTCTTTACAAAAGGTCCTTTTCTTGTGTTAGAGAAGGAGTTGTGTGTAGTGTTCATGTAAGGGTTATGCCTAGCATTTTGATGAGTGTGAGGGTGTCTAGGAGCATGCATGTGAGTGGTATTCTTATTACCTAAATTCTTACTCCGTGTAAGAAGATCATTATACTTAATAGAAGTCGTGTATTCTCTCTTATTAGCATCTTGACATTTGCGCATAGCAAATTCATAAGCACTTCTCATGGATAGAATCTCATCATCCCTTTTCTTGATGGTGTCAAGAGATTCTAGAAACTTGAGTCGCAAAGACTCTATTTCATCCGTGTCAGAAATAGGAGATTTTCCCTTCACATCAATAATGATGCTTGAGAGCCTCTCTATTTCAAGTTTAAGAGCCTCAACCTCCTTAAGAGATTTCTTATATTTATTCCGAACACCTTTGTGTTCTTCATGTAACTCAAGAATGGCTTTCTCCAGATCATCATAGGTAAGAGTGTTTAAGGAAAAATTATCAAGTACCTCATCGGTTGCCATGAGACAGACGTTGGCATTGTGTTTGCACTCCTTGTCGTTGTCGGAGTCGCTCGTGTCGCTTTCACACCAAATGCTAGTGTTGGCGAACTTTCTGGAGGACGAGCTTCCCTTGCTAGGCTTCTCGTACTTGCTTGAGTCTTTTCGTATCATCAAACAATCCCTCTTGATGTGTCCGGGTCTTCTGCATTGATAGCACGCCGGGTCTTCTTCATTGTCCCGTCTGGAGCGGTTGGCCTTGTTGAACTTTAGGAACTTCCGGAAGTGCTTAGCTGTGAGAGCTATTTCTTCATCGTCGTCCGACTCATTGTCGTCAGAGCTATCCTTGGAGTAGGACCTTGATGCTTTGAGAGCAAGAGTCTTCTCCTTTTCTTTGGTCTTCTCCTTCTCCTTCTCTTGAATGGAGGATTCCTCTTGATCCTTCATGTTAAGCTCGTGAGTCATTAGCTTACCCATGAGGGTCTCTAGGTTCATGATGGTTAGATCGTTCCCCTCAATGATTGCGGTAGCTTTAGGACTCCAAGCTTTTGTCAATCCTCTAAGAATCTTTCTTATCTTTTCATGAGCGGGATATTCCTTTCCAAGAGAAGAGAGAGGGTTAATAATGTCACCAAAATGAGTAAACATGCTAGCAATGGATTCATCATGCTTCATTTTAAAAGACTCATATTCTTGCGTGAGTCTACTGATCTTGGATTCCTTCACTTGTGAAGTTCCCTCGTGTGTGACTTCAAGTAACTTCCAAATCTCATTGGAAGTCTTGCAAGTAGAGATTCGATTGAATTCACTACTGTCGAGAGTACAGTAAAGAGCATTAATTGCCTTGGCATCTCGACAAGCAAGCTTCTTGATGTTTTCAGCAAGTGTCTCCCGAAGGGTGTCAGAAGCAATATCCTCAATAGCTCTGGAAGGAGTAGGAAGGCCATTTATCACGCAATCCCATAAATCGAAATCTATGGACTTTAGATAAATGCCCATCCTAATCTTCCAGTAGTTATAGTTGGTACCATCAAATAGGGGAGGCCTGTTTGTGGAGTGTCCCTCATTGTGAAACGTGTTGATGCTAGGGTTAGAGGCCATGAATCACTCAAGGGTGTAAATCCAAATCAAGAGAACGAAGCTTTGATACCAATTGTAGAAACCTAGAGGGGGGTGAATAGGGTAATTAAAAATTAACTACAACAATTGATGCAATAAAGACAATTGAAAGTAATGAGTAGAAAGATCAAACGTAAACGCAAGGATGTATCCTGGTATCCTCTTTTGAGGCAGTCCAGTCCTGGAACTCTCTCCGGCTTTAATCCACTATTTAACCAAATAGTACACACGAGTTTGGATCCGAAGAACTCGCCAACTTCAACACGAGTTTGGATCCGAAGACTCGCCAACTTCTACACACGAGTTTTCTTACGAAGGCTCGCCAACTTCAAACAAAAGAGAATGAGAACTTGTTGATCTTCTAACACGTGAAGATCGAAATGTACAACTCTTTAATACTCTAGCACTTTGGGAGAGGATGACAATGAAAAGCTTGGAAGAGTATTAATGGTGGAGCTCTTGGTTGTTGGAAAATTTATGAAAGAGTTGGTGAGAGAGCTCAAGAGAGAGAGAGAGAGAGCTTCCTTTTATAAGAGAACCAAGAGTTGGTGGCATTTAATGCTCTGAATACAGACAGACCGGCATGCCGTCGGTATGCAGCGGCATACCGTCGGTATACCGGCCAAATAGTAACGGTCATATTAATGACCGTTAGAGAGCATTAAATATGCCCATTAATGCTAGTCAGAGCAATTCGAAAACCAAATATTTGAAACCCGGTATACCGCCGGTATGTCGGAGCATGCCGCCGGTATGCCGACATTTTGTCACAGCAAGTTTTGAGTTGCTAAAAACGGTATACCTTAGGTATGCCGGAGCATGCCGTCGGTATGCCGACAATTTGTCACAGTAACTTTTGGGTTGCTAAAAACGGTATACCGTCGGTATGCCGGAGCATGCCGTCGGTATGCCGCCAATTTGTTCCAGCAACTTTTTGGACAAGAAAAGCGGTATACCGTCGGTATGCCGAAGCATGTCGTCGGTATGCCGACTATTTGTCACAGCAACTTTCTGTATGCCAAAAACGACATACCGTCGGTATGCCGGAGCATACCGCCGGTATGCCGCTCTGTAGCTATTTGATTTTTGACTTGTTCTTTTTACTGTCATCCGTCCTTAGGTGTTTACAGATATACCTAGACCAGTACAGACTCAAAGACTCTAAGCAGGAAGACGCCGTCTTATGCAGGGAACGCCGGTAACTGCTACAGTCTTCAAGGAAGAAGGAGAAAGCTCTTGAACGGAAGAAACCCATGTAGTAGATCTTCGAAGAATATATGAATCTGAAGAACAGAAGACTAAACTACGAAGATGCTGTTAATTACTCAAAATAAAATGTGCCAACAGTGGGGTCATTAGATTTGGCATCCACGGGAAGTTGAGTCCGCGATACGTGGGTCCATTTGCTATTCTTGATAGGGTAGGCGATGTTGCTTATCGTTTGTCCCTTCCACCTTCGTTACGAGAGGTGCATGATGTGTTTTATGTATCTCAGTTGCGTAGGTATGTATCGGACCCAAGCCATATCCTCGATCATTCTGAACTGGTTGTTGGTACCAACCGGTCTTACAAGGAACAGCCTGTGTCCAATTTGGACCGAAGGGAGAAGATACTGAAGAACCGAACAATTAGCCTTGTCCGTGTTACTTGGGGTCATCACTCCTTAGGAGAGTCAACGTGGGAACGTGAGGATGATATCCGATCACGGTATCCGCACCTATTTGACTCACAAGGTATATTTTTTTCCGTGTACCTTGATTGTCCTGATTCCTCATGCTTATCACCCTATGAGTAGAAATTGCTTAATGACGTAGATTGATAAACATAGATATATTACTTGCTATTTGGTATTATAAGATGATTGCTTGCTCGCTAAAATTATTGTACTTAGATTAGTTTAGCCTTGATATTTCTATCATGCTTGGATTTGAAATTCTGAGGACGGAATTTTTCTAAGGAGGGTAGAGATGTCACTCCCCGTTCCCAGAATACGTATTTTAATACGTGTACTGCTTGAACTTATTTATTTAATATTTATCATGCATTTGTTCTGTATTTAATTCTTTTAATTTTTTGCTAATTATCTTTCTGTATTTTATTTTCTGCTTTTGCTTTGCTCTTGGGTTCGGCTTGGGTTGGTCCATTTCCGGATTTTGGTGGTTCATCATGAATCAAACACAACTCCCCACCTACCACATCTTCATTTAAAGCCCCAACCCTTTCTATCTCTTCATTACTTCTCCCTCTCGTGATCCTAAGATAATTTAGAACATGACATTTTTTAATTTGAAGTTCTATTTTTAGTAGATCTAGAAATTTCCATTTTCGAATTATTGGGTTTGATCTAATAAACTTCTTTGTTTTCAAGTTTTGATCGTTCCAGGCTCTTAAGATTCGTGTTATAAGCCATTCTGACCCATGGAAGTTCTATTTTTGCTTGGAATAAAGGTTCCATGGAATTTGGAGTTCGGAAGGAGTTTTATGCTCACGTTATACGTGCTCGCATAAGCATTAACTTTACGCCCACGTTTTTACGTGCTCGTGTAGTATCAAGCTCTACGCCCACGATCATTAGTGTCAGCGTGAATCTGTTTTACGCAAGTCGACTTGGCTTGGCATATTATTCTTTACGCGTATTCATTCGTGCGTAAACTTGACTCTTTATGCGTGCAACCTTTACGCGTGGCTCGACCATTTACGCATGCAATATTTTACGTGTAACTCGACTCTTTACGCGTACAATGTTTCATGCGTAACGTTATTCTTTACGCGTACAGTGTTTCATGCGTAACTCTATTCTTTTACGCGTACAAGTCTTACGCGTAACCCTGTTCTTTACGTGTAGCTTTGTTTTACGCGTACTCCTTGGCTTGGCATAATTCCTTTATGCGATTTTGGTTTACGCATAATATTATTCTTTTACGCGTACGAGTTTACGCGTAACGTTACTTCTTTATGCGTACTTTCCTTACACGCGTATTTGCCTTAGCGTAAAGCTTGGCGTAAACCAGTGGCCTTAGCGTAAAGCTTTGGCGTAGACTAGTCATGGGATAGATTAGCCTTAGCGTAATCCAACCTTAGTGTTCCTATTGTTCTATACTTTATTTGCTTTATATCGGCATGGCATTTCTCCTATTATATCCTTATGCCTTTTTGACATGAACTCGATATAATCATGATATGCTAATATTTTAATACATATTGTGGTGTGGAATGTACCCTGTATCCCGATTGGTTTATAGATACCCAATATAACGGAAACTAAACCCTGAGAGTTATAGACTCGACCATAATGAATACTAGTTGACTTTCATGCCTTGTCACAATTGATAATGATTGTTACCTTGACTAATGATTGATCATGCGTTCATAGTTGGAACTAAGAGGCTGACTAGTCGTCTTATTGAAATTGAATGAGACACGTTCATATTAACTATGAACCATTACAATCGACTAGCCGATCTCGAACATTGGCATATGGACACGTGCAGGCTTCAACTGACTTTCTACAAAAGCGGTATGTGTACTCTACAGTCAAGGCATGATTATTTCGTGGCTAGATTTGATTGTTGCATTACGCTATGTAAGACCTACAACCTAACCGCACGGGCATCGTTGTATAGTTATGCATATCGTACTATGTACGAAAGTACTCATTCCGAATGACAATGATCGATGGCATGGGATTTCAATTAACATAGGGACTACTAAGTTAAATAAAAAAATGATTGCATAGAGAGAATAGATTCTCGAGTTCTTACATGGTAGCCATCTTTGGGGCAATTAGTGCCCCGATATGCTGGCTGGTTCCCACAGATACTGCAAATCTGCCACACGGGCAGGGAGCGGTATCTGCTTATATTTATTTACTATATACTGATGACAGGCGTCCCGCTGAGACTCGTCTAATTCATGATTGGCGTAATTGCTTATTAGATAGACTAGCCTTGCTTGTGCATAGTAAGAACTGAGGAATCCTTATTGTATATTTCTAGGATAACTTGGAGCTCACAGTTAGCAAGCCGTAGTAGTTGTATTGTCGTTAAATTGATTTGTTTGCATATTGTACCTACTCTATTAACTACTGAGATGATCAGAATGTCAGGACATGACGGGTCAACTTCTGTCCTTGTTTTTTTGGGAAGTTGGTTTGAAGTGTCGTGATGTTGTGTGAATCCCAGTAGCAAGCGGAGACTTATTATTATATTCTTAACTCTTATCACTGGTTTTAGTTCTTATATCGTGCTTCCTTGTGGTACTTGCTATTAGAGGTCTAACCTCTCTGGTTTTGCATGGCCAGATTTGGAGCCAGTTCCCGAGGACACAGCTTACTTCTACCTCCAAGATGGTCAATACTAGAGAGATGATCGCAGGACGACACAAGTGGGTTCTTTACTACCCCGCTCGTTTTTTTTCTTACTTTACTTTTGCCGATTGGCACCGACATGTTAGACGGACTTTCTTGCACTTACTTTTACATAATTATAACTAAGTTAGACTACAGCTGATAACAATTATGTATACCTTGCTATATCTTCTGGCTATGTTTTGTACAGCCAGATCTCAAGAATATTTTGACTGAGCGTTTAGTTCGCCTTATTGCTTTATCTTATATGTTCTCTATTATTGCTTCTTGTTTGAATGATTGAGACAATAGATGTTGAGTAACCCTAGTGAGACTTTCATATAGTATGCGCCCCCTCGTCTTTTAGACATCGTTGATCGTATTATACGGTATTCATCTACCCGTAATACGTAGCTGGCTGAGTCACTCCCCCGCTCTCCGGTATTCTGGTTCTGGGGTATGACATTGTGCGTGGTAGGAGGCTGTCTAGCCTAGTTTTTGACAAGGCACCCAATACAGATTTGGAACGAGTGCCTTGGAACACACCTGCATCGGGTACCTTAGCTTTGTCGTTCTCTGACTTTCTTTTCGGTTTAGCAACCAATATGGGAGGATTCTGGGAAGGCTCTTTGAAAGCTCTGGAACCGTGCACCGCGTAGCATATGGCGATACGGGGCTCATCTTCTCTATGTCTCACCGACCCCCTGTTAGGCCTCTGGCGTAGAGTCGGCATGGAGTAGAGTCTCTGAAAGACAGAGCGCCTGCTTGGTGATAGCGCAGCCGTCTGCTGGCAACGACAGTTGATGGTAATCTAGGTACAAGGGTGCCTTAGTTTAGGTACGTCTTGTGCCACAGATTCTTTTTCCGCTTGGGAGAGGGTTGGCTCTTCTGTCCTAGCACTCCCATTGTACATGTAGGGAAGCTGCATATAAGCACGATCAGAGCGGGTCTGGCGAGGAAGCCTCTTGTCGCTCCTGTAGGAACGCCGCTCACGTGGCTCCCTCTTTGTGGGATGTACCCCTGGCTTTGCTTACGCACAGGAGTACCCCACTGGAAAGGATATTCGACTGTTTAAGGTATCGGAGCGCGAGAGCCAGTCTTGTGTAGTTTTTCGTCGGCTGCACGTGTTACTGTCAACATAGGCCTCTGGTCTGTCGCTGGTGCCGCATGCTTGTTGTACGAAGCGCAAGCCACCTGGGATCTCTTCCTACTACCCCCAAAGGTTGAGTAGTATTCAGATTTCGTCGAAGATTTACCTGAAAGGAAAGCAATTCTGTCAAAGACAGATCTCCTTGCCGACAATACTCCCGTCGTGAAGGGTTGGACCGATGCGCACTTCCCCTTACGTCGTTCCTTCATCCGATCAACCATGGAACCACCATCTTCTTTGCCATGCTTTCTCAGGACGGGAATTAGGCGAGGGGATAAGGCTGTAGCAGCCAGGATCTTCTTTGTGGCCTTGACGTTGAGGGGGTCTTGAGCCACAGTTCCCGTCGTCGTGCTGCTGGCTGCAGCCGCTTTAGGCCTCCAGACACATCGTGTCTTCTTCGGTTGTACTAACCGCTTCGAATCTTCGACTTTTCATCAGAGAGAAGATCTTCAAAAGCCTGCTGGTCGAAGCGTACGACCAGCATGTCTTGAGAAACTCCCAGCAAGTTGTCATCAGATTGCGTTACCGCCTTCTCGTTGGAGGAGAAGGTAGTCCCCAGTAGAGTCGTCGTTTTGTTCGACGTAATAAATGGTTGAATAAACTTTTTGCTTTATTGAACGTATAAGGTATCTGTGTACAAAGAAGGAAGTCCTAAACAAGATATTCTAAGTACAAGAAGAAGCGGTTTCTGGGAAAGTATGACGGTGGAGATCGAGCACTGCAGTGGCTCCTTTACTCTGTTGACGATCTGACGATGAATCAACCTTGCTATGGCTATCTGGTGCCTTTGAAGGGACTCTGGGGTCACCGATCAAGAGGCTATCTGGATGAAAAGATCCCTTGAAGATGGTTGGTTCTTTGGTTGATATGTGGATGAGGGTGGTCGACTCTTCAAGGATGGAGATCGCTGCTCCTTTGAAGATTATCGATTGTCAATGTTCCCTCTATCTTTTTCATTGCTTTGGTGGAAGAACTCCTTCTATTTATAGAGAACCAAACACATATGCGATGTGCATTAGGGTTCTTGAGATGTAAAAGAATCTGCCGTCATTGTACGGTACGGGCTTCTGCGACACTGACACATGGCGGACATTGAGATTTCCTTTAAACGAGATCTCTGGTGGTTATAAATATAACCAATGTAGGTGACACGTGGTGCGTGCCAATTTTCTTGCTCGGATACAGCCGAGTAAATCTTGGGATTTTATCTTAGATTTGGAGTCCAATTGATCATCGTTAAGATTTAAATCAATCTGACATGATATCAATCATGATTTAATCCCAATCTTCTCTACAAGAGGCGGTTTAAACAAACCAATTAGGGTGGACCCATGCTTTCTGTGCCTCTGGTGAGGACTAAGTGTTGCTGTGCTTCTTTGGCGACGAGTAGACCATGCTTCTGGAGACTACAGAACCTCTGCGCTTTCCGACGACGAGTAGACTTGCCTTCAAATGACGATGAGACTTCTATACGTATAGAGCAACTTACTGTACAAATTATAGATGAATTGAACTTGATTGCAAACTTGCTTGTATAAAGGAAAGCCTAGAAAGAAATCCTAGGAAATAATCTAAGTATAATTGTTTAGTTTTAATTCTGGGGGTGACGATAGAGGATCGGGAAAGTGTAGCAACTCTGCCTTACTCCTTGGACTATCTGACGCGCTCCTTGCTCCTGAAGAAGTTGCCCTTCGTAGGTTACCAGCCTTGGATTGCCAACCATTTGCATGGGTATGGTACCCTACTATTTGTAGTATCTTCTGTAGTAGCAGATTTTTGGGCCGCATAAAGGGCCACGTGGCCACGTATCTATCATAGCACATAAAGACTCGATCTCGGGCTGCCAGCTCGTGAGGGTTGTTGAGATTTTGTTGTAGCAAATCTGGGTGGTTGAGACTTGGTCAGCCTGCCACGTGTCTCATCGCAAGATAGGATCAGTCTGCTTGAGTAAATTTGAGCCGCATAGGCCTTTTAGTGTTCAGCCATGCTGGGCCGCATAAGACTCATGCTATAGTCTCCCTTAGTCCGCATGTAGCTTGGGGACTTTTGAGCCGCATAGGTTCTATATTCTGGGCTGCATAAAGTTTATGCGGCTCAGATTGTAGTTACCCTTGGCCGCATGAAGCACATAGATTGAGCCGCATAAGGTTCATGCGGCTCGGATTGCAGTCCTTTTGGCCGCATGGCCATGTCCAGTCTGGTAGCGTGAAATTTGGTCTGATCACGTCTTATCTTCTTTTTGTCAGCGTGTCAGAGTTGTCAGAGCTCGAGATGTACAATTGTCGGACTGGGACCTTCTTTGCTTCCGGGGGAGAGATGGAGCTTGCTCTTCACGAGATGAATGATGTGTCCAAATTACCCTTGGAAGATAAAGCTTATGAGGAGTGTACCACGACAAACAAAGAGTTTGAGGAATTAGAGCGGCGGTTCCCCGAATTCCTTGCCGTATATCAGGAAGTGCTATGTCACCATAGCACCTGTCAACAAATATCCAAGAAAAAGGATGATAGTTCGGAAGGGAACCTTCCTCGTACCAAGGCTTGGATTGGTTATCTTTTTAACCTTAACGCCTCCGGTCGGGTTGCTGTTAGGAGTCCCCAATCTCTGGAACAAGTGGGTGCTCAAGTGCAAAGTACCAAGAGGGCCCGAACTGTTGGTGACAGGTTCATGGGTCTGAGCGACACTTTGAACTATTTTTATCATGATATCCAGCCTCTGTCTGTTAAGGCCATCCTGGCGGGAAACCTAATGATATGGCTAAGGGTTTGCGTCATCTCGGCGGGCTCCGGTTCGATTGAGAGGATTGGCCGCAACTTAATTCTTCCGACGGTAAAGCTGGTCTTTGGAGGCAAGTTGGCTCTGCTTCCAGCTATGGTATGCAGCATCCATCGGGGTCTTCGTATTTTTACGTTAAAAGTTATCGCCCGTGAACTTACGAAACCCTTCAACAGAATTGAGCTACCGTACCATTATTTAATGGGGTGGCTTCTGATGCATTGCCCCTCTCTGATGCGACCTGGCCCGGAGGGTAATACACAAGTGATAATGCCTTCACCTATCACTATCGTGACATTCCCTAAAACTGTATCACTTTTCCCGATTGCTGAGCTGCTCTTGTGCAGGTGGATAGATACTCCTTTTTTGTGTTGGTCCTGTCTTGTACTGAGGAAGAGATGGGACGTATTTACCTTGATAGTGCTGTTGTACCCAGGCCCTGTCTAAAAAGCTATTTCGCTGGCTGCAGAGCATCCGTCCCTCGTATCTAGTGTACCGCAACTGCAATATTGTATACTTAGAGCCATACTTACCCAGTCAGTATTCTCGACAATTTGGGGATAGCCAATTATATTTGGATAACCCTAATCCTTGTCTGGGTTTCGAGGGAAGCATCTTGGATGGTAATCGGGCCTGGCACTATTATTCGGCGATCTACACCCAGGCCAGCTTCATCATGCCTGACGTCGGACTTCAGGGCATATCGCCTATATGGCGGCCCTTTGTCATGTGTCCGTGAATGCGCCTCCCAATGACTTTGATCCTCGTACCAGTTTTATTGTCGGTATAAAATTGGAGGAGCGATCGAAAGACTCCCATAAGAGGACGGGGAAGGGGAAGAAAAAAGTTTCCGACTCTGACTCCGGCAGCACAGAGGAGGGAGAAGATAACCCCGAAGATCTCCAATCCTTTGTAAGCCCTTTGGCGATGCGCATGCCTTCCCCTGTATCGAATCCTCCGCGTAAACGAAGCAGGCCTGAACCTTCTGTCACTAAGAGACCTCGTTCCCAGAAGTGAGTTGCGGCTAGGTTCCATTAGCCTGTTGTCGAGGAAATGGGTAGTGATACTAAAATCAAGAGGGTAAGTTATTTCATGACGAACCCCAATGTTGTCCTTAGAATGGTATCCGAAGGCTCTCATTTACTGGCATCGGCGGAAGCAAACCTTCAATCATCAGATGCTGCCTGTGCATTTTCTGCTCTGGGATCTGACCCTGGAACTGCGGGGTCCTCACAAATTGGTGTTGATATAAATACATCTTTGCCTAGAGCAACAGGGGCTGAGGAGGTAGGCGTGGATGGTTCGGGCGCTGCTATTGACCCTACAGGAGATTTGGGGATGGCGGGAGGAGCTGAGACTACTTCGATTGAGCCCTAGTCTTTGCCTCCTGCCTCTGGTAAGCTATGTCACATTCATACAAATGAGGAGATTTTTTGCTTCAACTCCATCTTCTTCGGGTCAAGTTGATTGTTGGTTGTTCTGGACCTATAGGACCTGCTTCTCCGCTACCGAGGATGGATGTGGCCGCAGAAGAAGGGATAGAAGAGGATTCAGTAGCTGACCTGGGACAAGCAAGAAGTGTCCCCTCGTCTCTTCCAACTCAAGTTGAGGGGCCTTCCACTGTATTGAGCACAGAAGTCCCAACTCCTTCAACTTCAATGGTGGATGCGGGATCGATTGAGGCTGCCTCTTCCCCGGAGATTGAACTCTCCACTATGCCTAGTCTTCAGCTCCTTCGGGCTGCGGAAGAGGAGATTGCTGCCATACGGGAGTCTCGTCGCTCGGAGTTTGTTTCCCTTCTGACAGGGTCGTCAAGCTCCGCTATACCTTCTTCTCACACGCCTTCAGCTTCCATGGTTGATATTCCTTCGATGCCATCCACTTTGGACAATCTAGACGAGTCGTCGAGGGATATAGTCGAGAGCTTCTACCGTCATCTAAAATGAGGGGTTAAAGCTACTTCAAGGAGAGGGATTTCATTTGTCGTGGCACGTCATTGCGCCCAAGGCCAAATTGACCTGTTGAAGACGCTTCCAGGTGGAGAAGGGGCGGCTGTTCTTCTGGAGCATATGCTAGCAGAGGCTGATCAGCACCTAATCCATTTGTAAGAAATGCGACAAGTCGATGTGTCTGCTGCGGTGGAGTAGCAACATGCTTTCCTTATAAAAGTCATGGAAAAGGTGAAGGCTGTACAGGAGACGACCAAGCCCATCTTGGAGAAGGACCTTCATAAGCTATCTCTTAAGTATGACAAGCTGAGCCGAGAGGGAGAGATCTGCTTGATTCGTGAGGAAACCACCGTTCGTACTATAACCGAAACTACCGAGCAGCTCCTCAAGCTCAAGTCCAATATGACATCTCTAGAGACTGAGCTCCAAGCCACTCATTAAGAGAGGGAGAAGATCTGCAAGGAGACTGATATGGTCACATGAGCCTCTGTCACTCTAGAGGGTGCATTGAAGAAATTAGAGGAAAACTGGCAGGCTCATGCACATCTTGAGGATGCTAAAAAGCTAACCCAGGAAGCTGAACGTCGGGCCAGACTGAGAATCGAGTGCTCAACTGCACAGTTGGAAGACATTCTTGCCAAACTATGCGTTGTTGATGAGTACTAGCCTTTTCTTCTGCCCTTTTTTTTGAAGATGTAATGAATGTAACTGATTTTGAATAAACATAATACGTTCACACCATTCTTTGTTTATGGTATTTCTGGTGTCTGTACTAGAGGGCCTAATACAACATTTGTGTTAGATAAATGATATCCCACAGGGGGACTTTTTGGTGGATCTATTGCCCTTTTGTGCATCTAGAAATACGAGCAAATAGATTTGAATGATATTTTATGGACCTATTACTCTTTGGTACACCGATGGTGTGAGTAATAGATTAGGATAACTTCTGTGGACCTATTACCCTTTTGCGCACTTGCGGTACGGGTAATAGATTTGAAACAAAACCTAACAGAGGTAACATGGACGTGATAGGTTTTGTGGTCTTAACACCATGTCTTTTATCCTGGGTTGGGTACAGGTGTTAAGTCAGGAGACTATCAATATCAGAGGTAATATGGACGTGACACACGATAATCAGGCATAATCTTTGGTGGAATAGATTTTGAGACAACACCTAAAGAGGTAATATGGACGTGATAGGTTTTGTGGTCTTAACACCATGTCTTTTATCCCGGGTTGGGTACAAGTATTAAGTCAAGAGACTATTGGTATCAAAGGTAACATGGACGTGATACACGATAATCAAGAATAATCTTTGGTGGACCTATTACTCTTCTGCGCACTGGTGGTGCGAGTAATAGATTTTGAGACAAAACCAACAGAGGTAATTTGGATGTGGTAGGTTTTGTGATCTTAACACCATGTTTTTTTTTATCCCGGGTTGGGTACATGTGTTAAGTCGAGAGATTATCGATATCAGATGTAATATGGATATGACACACGATAATTAGGACCAGGAAGTTTGCTCAGAGATAATGATAAATTGGGCAGACTTCTGTGAGGTAAAGCATTAAAGTGGGAGTTCAGAGGTATCAGCATACATGACTCGACACTCAGGGAGATGCGATAGAGTGTGAATTTAGAGGTACTTGGTGTATATAACTCGATAGTTTGGGAGATTTGATGGTTTGAGGGAGTACCGACATGTCCTTACACTACTAAAATACCCCACTTTACCGACGGAAGTTTAGCGACGGACGGATTCCGTCGCTAATAGCGACCAGTTTCCGACATCTTAGCGACGGATTAGCGACAGACAACATAACATAATTTTTTCCAATTTTAAATGTTAAAATATGTCGGGTTTCCGTCGCTAAGTCGACGAACGTTAGCGACGGATTCTTTTTCGTCGCTTATTCGTCGCAAATGTTGGCGGCAAAATCTTTAAAACATTGGCGGGAACTTTAGCGACTAACTGGCGACGGATATATCCGTCAGAAAACACCTTTTAATTGGCGACGGTGTAGCGACTAATTTATTCCGTCGCTATTCCGTCGCTAGGTTCTGTGCCCTAACTTAAATTGAACCGACGGGGGGGGATTTTTCATTCCCCCCAAAACTCTCTCTCTCTCTCTCGCGGCTCTCTCTCTCTCGCACGCGGCTCTCTCTCTCTCTCTCGCGGCTCTCTCTCTCTCTCTACCAGGTATCTCTCTCTCTCTTTCTCTAATTTTGGGTTTTGGGGCCGGGGGGGGGGGAGTGGGGGGGGTCGGCTTCGCGGGGGGTGGAGAGGGCGGGGGGGGTGGTGAATGGGGTCAGGGGGTCGGGGGGGTGTGGGGAATGGGGGCAGGGGGTGGGGGGGTGGGGAATGAGGGTCGGGGGGTCGGGTGGGTGGGGAATGGGGGCAGGGGGTCGGGGGGTGGGGGGTGGAGAGGGCAGGGGGGTCAGGGGGGGTGTTGAATGGGGGCAGGGGGGTCGGGGGGGGGTCGGGAATGGGGGCAGGGGGGTCGGGGGGGGGGGTGGGGGGTGGAGAGGGCAAGGGGGTCGGGGGGGTGGGGAATGGGGGCAGGGGGGTCGGGGGGGTGGGTAATGGAGAGGGCAGGGGGGTCGGGGGGGGGTGTTGAATGGGGACAGGGGGGTCGGGGGGGTGGGGAATGGGTTGCATTCCCCGATACGGATACGGTTTGGCATGTCCCGATCCTAAGAAATAATACTATTTCATTTAATTTAATTTCATTTAATTTCAAAACTACTAAGAAATAATACTTAAAACACTTAAAATTATGCCTAAATGTATAAATTATATGTTTTTAAATGTAAATAATTTATTAATAATTATTTGTTTTCCAATACCAAAAAAATCCGATACTTCGATCCGATACCGCCGATACTACCGATATCGCCGATACCAATACTAGATTGCTTAGACTTATATTGCAAGGTAACTAGATACAAGTTATGATACAATGTAAATGCAAGTATACATGTTAGCTAGATAGCTTAGACTTATATTGCAATCTCCTATTCACACGAGTATTGATATCGCCGATGCCAATACTCGTAGGAATATATAGTCCGATACCGATTCCGATACCGATACTTTGAACCTTGATTTAAATACATGTTAGTATAGTATCTTCACATATATGTTAAGAGTATATACATGATTAGCAAGGTAACTAGATACAAGTTATGATACAATGTAAATGCAAGTATACATGTTAGCTAGATAGCTTAGACTTATATTGCAATCTCCTATTCACACGAGTATTGATATCGCCGATGCCAATACTCGTAGGAATATATAGTCCGATACCGATTCCGATACCGATACTTTGAACCTTGATTTAAATACATGTTAGTATAGTGTCTTCACATATATGTTAAGAGTATATACATGATTAGCAAGGTAACTAGATACAAGTTATGATACAATGTAAATGCAAGTATACATGTTAGCTAGATAGCTAAGACTTATATTGCAATCTCCTATTCACACGAGTATTGATATCGCCGATGCCAATACTCGTAGGAATATATAGTCCGATACCGATTCCGATACCGATACTTTGAACCTTGATTTAAATACATGTTAGTATAGTGTCTTCACATATATGTTAAGAGTATATACATGATTAGCAAGGTAACTAGATACAAGTTATGATACAATGTAAATGCAAGTATACATGTTAGCTAGATAGCTTAGACTTATATTGCAATCTCCTATTCACACGAGTATTGATATCGCCGATACCAATACTCGTAGGAATAGTCCGATACCGATATACATTGTAGAGCTCTGTTTTGCTATTCTGGACATGTTGTGACCTGTGCTATTCTAAATAGGAGCCAGACACACTCCTGAGACGGGGGAGTATGTATAGTGATGTGGATTCTTACTAACTTATCATGTGAACCCATTTATGGGCCCTTCATTGAACCTTCTCATGTGCAACTTTCAGTCCATTCACAGTTCCCTATATTGTACTCTACATCACCTAGTTCACTTATATCTAACATCCTAACCCTAATCCAAATTTATGAGTATCGGTATCGGGCTATTCTTATGTTTAGTTTGTCTTACGATACAGATTTTCACATCCAAATTGAGGATGAGTCGTTATTTTGTTGATCGTACATGGATGTACAAACGGCAACACGAGAGTAGAATTGGTGTGAGTGACGATTTTCAGGCAGGCGTGGAAGTATTTCTTAATTATGCAATGAGCAAAGCTCAGTACATGGACGATAACAAAATTAAGTGTCCATGTGTTAAATGTCACAATAGACGTTACGAAGAAGTGGTGACTGTGAGAGATCATTTGACCCGTAAGGGTTTCGTACGTAATTACAGCCTGTGGTCATCGCAAGGTGAACTATATTCGGAAAGACAGGCTGCGGAAGCTGCTACTTATGCTTTTGATGATAATGCTGCAACGGATGTCATCGAAGACCACGGATGCTCTGTTGATTATGGAGATCTGCAGAACCTTGCACGAGATATGGTGTATGATGCGGCAGGGCCTAATTTTGATCCGGAGGATCCTAATCCCGAGGCGAAGGAGTTCTATGACATGTTTTAGGACGCAGATACTTCTCTATATCCTGGTTGTGAGACTCATTCCGCATTGTCAGTGACGATGCGGTTGTTGAACATAAAGTCTGATTTTAACTTGCCACAAGCTTGCTATAATCGGATCACAGAAGTAATCAAGGAGGTGTTACCGAAGGAATCAAAAGTGCTACCAAAAAACTTCTACAAGTCAAAGATGATGGTCCGACAACTGGGACTGGGGTACGAGAAGATAGATTGTTGTCGCAATGGATGCATGTTGTACTACAAAGAGAATTGCGTATCAGAAAGTTGCAGCTTCTGTAATGCGGATCGTTACAAGCCAGTACAGGGAAAAGGAAAGTCGACTAGAAAACGACGTCCTTACAAGTATATGCGTTACTTGTCGATCACGAAGCGCTTGCAGAGGATGTATATGTCTCTAAATACAGCAGAACACATGACGTGGCACAGCGAAGAACGCATAAAGGACGAAGGAGAATTGTCACATCCTTCGGATGGAGAGGCGTGGAAACATTTTGATTTGTGTCATACAGATTTTGCTGCAGAGCCTAGAAATGTACGCCTGGCGCTATGTGCTGATGGCTTCGCCCCTTTCGGACAGTCGGGATCTCAGTACTCATGCTGGCCGTTCATTCTTACCCCTTACAATCTGCCACCATGGATGTGTATGAAGACTCCTTATATATTTCTGACAGCTATCATACCCGGTCCTAAAAATCCGACGAAGAACATCGATATATATTTACAGCCGTTGGTGGATGAGCTGAAACAGCTGTGGGAGATCGGCGTCACGACCTATGATATTTCCAGGAAACAGAACTTTCAGATGAGAGCTTCACTCATGTGGACAATCAATGATTTTCCAGCATACGGTATGCTGTCGGGATGGAGTACGCACGGCAACATGTCTTGTCCGATATGCATGGAAAATAGTAAGGCGTTCCGCCTTAGGCATGGAGGAAAAACTTCTTTCTTTGACTGTCACCGTCAATTTCTGCCCGCGACCCATCCTTGGAGAAAGAATAAGGTCAGATATGGAAAACAAGAATTTTCTCAACCTCCTGCCAGATTTTTGGGATACGATATTTGGAAAGCTGTAAAGGAATTGCCCACCGCAATGGAAGATCCATCGAACCATCGTGTCGAGGGGTTCGGACAAAGCCATAACTGGACCAAACGGAGTATCTTCTGGGACTTGCCTTATTGGAAAGATAATCTTATAAGGCATAATCTTGATGTCATGCATATCGAAAAGAAGGTGTTCGATAATGTCTTCAATACCGTCATGGATATTAAAGGAAAGACGAAGGACAATCCAAAAGCAAGACAAGACATAGCCGAGATATGCAAGCGTCCTCATCTGAACTTGATACAAAGGGGTGCTGGTGGACAGTTAAGTAAGCCTATAGCGCCATACACATTGAGCAAGGAAGATAGATTAATAATCTGCAAGTGGATATCTAATTTAAGATTTCCCGACGGCTATGTTTCGAATTTGTCTAGATGCGTTGATCTCAATGAACGCAAGCTAACGGGAATGAAGAGTCACGACTGCCACGTGTTTATGGAAAGATTACTGCCCATTGCTTTGAGAGAGTTGTTGCCTTCTGCTGTATGGGTTCCGTTGGCCGAGCTGTCTACATTCTTCAGGGATATCTGTTCAACTAAGCTGATGGTGCAACATATGGTACAACTTGAGGAGAAGATTGTCTTAACAATCTGCAAGTTAGAGAAAATATTTCCACCGGGCTTTTTCGACAGCATGGAGCATCTACCGATTCATCTAGCATACGAAGCCCGTGTCGGTGCATCTGTTCATTATCGATGGATGTACCCCTTTGAAAGGTAAATAAAAATCGATATAATTTAAGTGAAATTTAAGTGGATTTTACAATTCATTGTTAATTCTCAAGATAATTTGTCTCTTTAGGTACCTACACCATCTAAAGAAGAAAGTTGGCAACAAGGCTCATATAGAGGCTTCGATATGCGAATCATATCTTATCGAGGAGGTGTCAAATTTCTGCTCCATTTATTTCGATACTCATGTCGAGACAAATCGAAATAGACCTCAAAGGAATGAAGAAGACGTTGAGGATGGAGGTATATTCAATTTAAGGGGCAAGCCTATTGGGGCTAGTAAGAAACGGTGGTTGACCGACGATGAGTATGATACCGCTCACCGATATGTCTTGTTAAATTGTGACATACAAGAAGTGAGAGATTTGGAGAAGTAAGTGACTACGCCTCGTTATAATCTCTAATTTGGTGAATTAAGTGACTACACTTATTTTTATTCTCTCTAACAGTGTATTTAGAGGTGAAGTAAAAATGAGGACACCATATATTACAGATGAGGGACTTCAAAGAGAGGTTGATTGTACCTTTCCGTCCTGGTTTCGTAAATACGTAAGTAACTGAGATAATATGTTATGCGGCTACCATTAAAATATATGCAGCTAAAATATTTAAATTATCAATACATGTTTACAGGTTTTATTGCCTGAAACAACACTCATAAATGAGAGCATTCGTTATTTGGCATTGGGACCGAAGAAGCATGCAAAGACTTTGTCAGGCTATGTCGTTAATGGCTTCAAGTTTAAGTCAACTCAGCATGCTATAAATGCCGAATTTCTCAATGACGGCTTCGATACCAAGAATTCTGGTGTTTGCATAAGAGGCACCATCTATGACGATAAGCCGGACTTTGACTATTATGGAGTGCTTCGGGAGATTGTAGATTTACAATATAGTGCCCCATATGATATGCATATTGTGATGTTCAAATGTGAGTGGTTCGATACGAGACCAAATATCGGTTGGAGAATCGATAAACAATTTGGATTCGTCGATATAAATCATCGCAGGAGGTATAGAGGGTCCGACACGTTTGCGATAGCAAGTCAGGCTGTTCAAGTCTACTATACAAGCTACCCAAGGCGTCGTAGAGATCGATTTGACTGGTGGGCAGTATGCAAGATTAAATCTAGAAATACATTCAACGTTGGAGACCCAGCATACCAAGAGGACCAGATCGAGAAGCCCCAATACATGGGACAACAGTCGGATACCATGGACGTGGAAGATGTCGATATACCTCATGCTGAGGAAAATAGAGGGGAGGAAGAGGTTGATATACAAGACTTAGCTGTCAACCAGGGAAGAAAGAGGCGTCTTGTCCCAAGTATTGAGCCTGAAGAAGAAGTAGAAGAAGAAGAAGAAGAAGAAGAAGAAGAAGAAGAAGAAGAAGAAGAAGAGGATGAGGATGAGGATGAGGATGATGATACAGATGAAGTCGACGATGAGGATGATGATATAGATGAAGTCGACGATGAGAATGAGGATGAGAACGATGACGATGACGATGAGGACGAGGACGATAACGATGATTAGATTAAATATCGGTATATATTAGAAGCACTTACAACTAACTTAGTGAATTCAGTTTAGACGGACACATTCTTATTTCAGTTTATGTTTTTGTCGTTCGATCATCTACTTATTGTATGATTTTCTTTTTACAGATGGCACTCTTAGTTCTCATTGTCTTGACGGCACTCGCCGCCCTGCTGCTGGTATATATATTTTAGTTCAGTTTTATATTCATTTATACTTCTATATTGTTAATTATATTTATGTGTTCTATTTACAGGTCATGGTCACTACCACTCGTGCTGCTGGCAGTGGCCGTGGACGTGATGGTAGTGGTGCTGGTGGTGGCGGTACTGGCCGTGGTGGGCGTGGTGGTAGCGGCACTGGCCGTGGACGTGATGGTAGCGGTCGTGGTGGTAGCGGCACTGGCCGTGGACGTGATGGTAGCGGTCGTGGTGGTAGCGGTCGTGGTCGCCTTCCACATTCCCCGGATATAGAGTCCTCCGATCCCGACCTGGAGAGCCCGGCCACAGACTCTTCCCGCCGTCGATCTATCTCTGCGCTACCTTCATCTTCATCGAGGCCTGAGACTCCATCCGCTAGCGGATCCGTTCCGCCCCCGGATGCACCAGCGGGTACACCATCAGTTACTGCAGGGTGGGCTCCGGAGTACCCCCGGATTCAGCTTTATCCTGCTACCGGTGAGTACATCCGCGGACCCGCGGATCCTCCGACGCCTCCAGAGAGGCCGATAGGCGAGAACCGACGAGAGCTATGGCCCGCGGGTGATACGTAAGTAAATTTAAGTTAATTTATTAAATTTGTTTCATTTATTCAAGTTAATAATCCAGTCTTTGCTTCTTTGTAGGTTTTTCCCGTATGATGCTGCCCGGATACTCGGGCAAATTATCCGGGAAAACTACCATGGCCCCTACCTCAATTTTTCTGAGGTGCCTCAGAACATGCAGTACGTCTGGCTCGAGGAGATGAAGGTATATTTATATCTTTTGGTTAATTATTAATTATTCTTTAATCTACTAATTTTTTAATTACGTGATAATTTAATTTGTATGTCAGACGACGTTCTGGTGGCCCCCCCATCGCGAGGAGTTGATTCGCAAGGCCTACAAAGCCGCCGCCGGGAAGAAGATACGGGATGCGGTGTACGACGTTCGTACGGCGCATTCGAGGAAGAAGTGGCTCCGGGAGGAGTACTACGAGCAGATGTTGGATAAGATGAATACTGCTCAGTACAGGGAGAAATCAGAGAAAGCGAAGGCGAGCAGACAGGCCGCTGGTCTGCATACGAGAGGTTCAAGGCCCCACGCAGCGACGCGTGCAGATTTGGTGAGATACCGCAAATTCATTTCACTATTAAATTCGGTACTATTAATATACGTAGTTAATTAAATTCGACGTATATTTCGTATGCAGGCACAACGGGCGGTAAAGGAGGGGAGAGAGCCGGAGTCGGTCACCGCCTACGATGTATTCCTGCATACACACAAGAGGCGGGCAGACGGGAGCTTCATCGACGCGAGGGCCCAGGCGACTGATGTAAGTAATTACGTTTATGAGATTTATATTAGAAATATAATTATTGTTAACTTAATTAGGTGAACGTAGGATTCAAATTATAACTTAGGAAAACATAGGATTTAGATTATAACTTAGGAAAACTTATAGTATAAACACATTCATTGGATAGGCTGCATATCGTGAGGCCCTTAGTCAGATTGAGCCCCCTGCCGAGGTTGTCGGCGAAACGACGCCCACCCAGACACCCTCTTCTATGGCCGCTCGCTACGACGACGTGTTCGTAGAGTCTGTCGACGGCTTTAATAAAGGGCGCGTCTACGGCGTAGGTTCCCTGGCGGCGTCGTTGCAGGGCGCGACTCCGAGATATCCACCGCCCCCGCCTCCTCCCGCGCTCCCGTCGGACGATATGAGGACGCAGCTTGCGACTCTCACCTCCGATATGTCGGAAATGCGGAGTCTAATGTCGGATGTGCTGGAGCGCCTTCCGCGTCCTTCTTCTGCTCCCGGTCCAGATCCGTCTGCTCCCGGTCCGTCTAGTGCGGTTGCCGGTCCTTCCGACCCTGGACGTTATTCATTTGACCGTTCTGTCGAGGTCCGCCTGGTACCGGATACTGCGCTCATTGGGCTCATAGACTTGATGTCGCCAGAGCAGCTCCGCACGCTTCCAGAGCATGTATTGTCCCAGGTGCCGGCGTACATGGTGGAAGAGTACATCCGCAGAGCCGAACGACGACGCGATCCATCTCAATGATATTTGTACTGTTTTTGGATATTTGTACTGTTTTTGGATTTTGAATTCTGGATATTTTGGAAGCGTACATGAATGTTTGGATATTATGAATTTGTGTATTTGTGTTTGGATATTTGTACATAGATGTTTGGATATTTCTGTTTGATATTGGATATTATGAATTTAGATATTTGGATATTTGGATATTTGTTGATCGTACATGGATGTTTGGATATTGGATATTATGAATATGTGTAATATTTACGAAAAGGAAATAGAATGTTTCTGTAATTTTTTTTAATTAATGTTGCATTTAGCGACGGACTAGCGACTAATTAGCGACGGATATATCTTTTTAGCGACCAATGAGCGACTAACTAGCGACGGAAAATCCGTCGCTAACTGGGTTATATAAATATTTGCAGTTACCGGCGGACGAGCGACGGACAATCCGTCGCTAACTGGTTGAAATAAATTTGCAGGTAGCGACGATCTAGCGACCAACTAGCGACGGAACTTCCGTCGCTAACTGGGTACAATTAATATTAGCGACGGAATATCGACTATCTAGCGACGGCAAATCCGTCGACATGGTTCTGGAAATATGGTAGGTTTCCAGAGACTTAGCGACGGATAATGGGTCGCTAATCCGTCGCTAATCTGTCGAGGATGACGACGGACTAGCGACGGCTTAGCGACCCATTATCTGTCGACATGGTTCTGGAATTATGGAAGCTTTCCAGAACCAGGCCGACGCCCTACCCGTCGCTAATCCGTCGCTATAACGTCGAGGTTAACGACGGAATGGCGACGGAATAGCGACCGATTTTGCGTATCAGGAACCTCTCTGATACGCTTTTACCGACCTATTTACGACGGCTTAGCGACGGATATTTTAATATTATATGGCATGTAAACCGATGGGAACAAGTCGCTAATCTGTCGCTAATCCGTTGAAAGGCAACCGTCGGTAAACAGTCGCTAGTCCGTCGGTTAACCATTTGTCCGACGGCTTAGCAACGGACAAATTTTAGCGACGACGTATTTCCCGACGGCCATTTTCATCAAATATCCGTCGCTATGCCGTCGGTAATTTATGTTACCGACGGATTCGCGACGGATGTGGCCGTCGCGAAAGTTGGTTATTTTGGTAGTGTTAAACATAGTATTTCTTCAGGAATTTGCCGTTATAATCCCGAGGTTTCCCAGACGGAGTTGACAGCTACAGAGGCGATCGTCGACCGTTGCCGTAGTTCAGACCTGGGGGTAGCCTCCATGTCGTACTCTTGTTTTTGCATGAAGTACTTGGCCTAAGGACTATACAGGTAGAGCGGTAGTCTTCCAGTATCGGGTTCGAGATCATACTCTTGAGACATGAAGGGTTGAGGACCTTCTTTTTGGCCAAAGATAATTGTGTGATCCCCTTCTCGTCTGTCTAGGAATCATCAGGAGAGGGACTATCCATCTTTGTAATAAGATACTTTGTAATTTCTGCATCCTCTTCAGCTACACCCTGTGTGATCGAAGGCGGGGACGCTATCCTGGGCAACTTGACCACCAAGGATTCTGCTTGTGGCATTAACTTGCCTGAGGGTCTCGGATCGATAGTTGGTTACCGGCTCGTCTTGGGAAGATGGATGACCATCGGCTCGGTAGGGGACTTCGTGTCTTTCGATTGCTTTTGACTGGATCTTGGCAATCGGATCACCATCGGCTCCCAGAGGGCCTTGCATCTACCGGTCACCTTTGATTGGATTTTGGCAACCCGATCACATCGACCCTATGACGAATTCTGGCTCTTGGCTAGTCCTTGGGAGTCGGATGATCATCGGTTCCAACTGTGCAGCTGGGGTGGAAGAACAGGCCACCTCTTTATACAAAGTTGTAACGAAGGGAACGGCTTGGCCCAGTTTACGGGCCTGGAGATGAATTCTCAAGGGTTCCTCTGGCCCTGTGATGGCCTCCAGTTCGTCAGTTATGTGTTTCTTGGATTCGTCATATAGACACGCCTCCGAAGTATAATAAGACTTAACCCCATTAAAGGGATCGATTTCGCCAAATTCAGTCTTCACGAAGCCGTGCTTACTGACATACTTGAAGCAATGGTGGAGGGTAGATGGCACGATCATACAGTCATGTATCTATGGATGTCCCAAGAGGATGTTGTAGGACGTATCTCCATCTATGACGTAGCAGGTGACCTCTGTCCTTAGGTCGCCGATCTGATATTTCAATCGGATCTTTTCTAAGGGATAGCTCATTCCCGAGTTGAAACTGCTAATGGCAGTCTTGGTCGCCGCTAGCAGGTGCATAGGGATGCCGAGGACTTGAAGCAAGCTATTCGGGATGATGCTTATCGACGAGCCAGGATCGATGTACATCCGATCCACCTTGATGTCTCCTATATATCTAGTGTACTACAAGGGGCGATCATGCATGTTGGTCTTGATCCGCATGTCCTGTAGGGTGAATACGATATTGTGCATTGCATCTGCACAGTTTTGCCCTGGAGATCTGCCGACGAGTCTTTCCCCATAGGTTTGACCTAGGCTAAGTAAGCGTCAACATTCTGGAGCACTTCGCTCAATGCGATACAAAGATCCTTAGAGCGCCTTAAGAGCTCGTATAACAACAACTTTGCCGGTGTATTAGCCAATTGTGCTAATATGTCAAAGTTGTAAGGTCTCTCCTGTCCTTGAGGTGCATCTTTACGTAGCAGCCTGTCGAAGCGGGTTTTCTTCGGCTCGGCCCTGTCTGCCGATGGAGGCTGAAATAGCCCCGGAACATCAGTGGCGGGTAGCGTTGCCGGTTGAGGGTCTTCAACTGAACTATCCGGAGTGGACTGGACTTGTGCCCCAGATCGGGTAACAATGGCCGTCGCTTCGGGCACTAAGTCTGGGTACAGCCACATGATCTCTCCTCGTGATGTGGTGAGAGGTACCAAGCCAGTCGTCTAGTCCCAGACGGAGGGAAGATTAGTAACTTCCATCATTTCCCGAGGAATAGGTATTTCCCTATCTTGAGTACTTGTTGGAGGGAAGTCGCCGAACTGAATTGACACCATGTTCACCACCACGGTAACCTCTTCAAAGTCTAGCGACAGAGCTTCGGAGTCGATAAGATTCTGGATGTACCGCTTTAATTAAAAGCAGTCATGAGTGGCATGATGAACATAACGATGGAAATGGCGGTATTTTGGGTCCTCCATCTCTGCCGTTCGGGGCTCGTGCCTTGGTTGAGGGAGTTGGATCCTGTCCCCATGTCGAAGATATGCTTGACATGACTATCTTCGAATGAGTAATTCACTTAGGGCCACTGAGCTTCTGCCTGCTTTTGTTCAGGCTTCTTGGTCGTACCGACGACCATAGCCTGTTTGCCTTTATTGTCCCGGTTATTGGAGGTGCCGTCAGTGTTGTTGTTATTAGAGGTGGAACCAGGACGTTTGCTTTTGACCTCTACATCAGGGATGTGTAATCCCAGCTGGCGTGGCTTCTTTAACTTCGCCTTCGCATTGGTGGCGCTTATGATGAAGGTCGTCTAATCCCTGAACTGATCTTCACCCATCCAGAGGCTGATTGTGGGGAGCAACTTCTTCTGGCAGATTTCAATCAAGGAGCTTTCGGGATTGCCTTGGGGCAATCTCATTGCAGTTTGGCGGAACCGCTCAATATAGTTCCTTGTTAGCTCCCTCTCTCCCTGAATGACGTCCATAAGAGACGACATTGTCACATCATGCCCCACTTCGTAGAATCTTTCTATGAACATGTGCTTGAGGCCGTCAAAAGACTGGATGCAGTTATCCAGAAGGTTGCGATACCAGTCGAACGTAATCCCCTCCAATGCTCTGATCAATAATCGTGTGAGGATGGCGTCACTATACGGCAAGTGGTCGATTCTTACCTCGAAATAAGTCATGTACCGACTAGCAGATGTCTTCCCATAATATGAATCGATATGAAACGACTTGTACCGTGGTAGAAAAGGCACATCTCTCCATGCAACGGGATACGGTTGCCGTATTCTTAGGTCCCGGGAGGCGCCTCGGGCATTGAACATTGCTCGAAGATCCATGACTTTCCTCCTTGCTTCCCTGGCTTCATCTACAGCTGAAGGAACAGATGCTCCTAGAGGATTGTCACCCAAAGGAGGAGCAGTTGTATTGGAGTCCGCGTTGACTGCGGGTCCCAAGCTTGTTTGTCTAGCGTCCTTGTTGGTTGAGTCGGTAAGGCAGCTTTGATTTCATCTACTAACTTGACCAAAGACAGGAGCATGGCTTCAAGTACTTCTAGACATTGTCGGTCAATAGGTGCTTCATGATCATCGTCGGCCAAAAAGACTGTCCGTACATGGGTAGACGTTGAAGGGATCATAGCAGAGGTGCTCTTTGTGTGGTACCCTCGTACCGAGAAATCATCTGGAAATGTCGGAATATCTTCCTCCTCGAACTCGAAAGGGGTGCTACCCCCTGTGCAGGAAGCTGCATCATCTTGGCATGGGCGGTCATCCTCAGGGACGTCCATGTTTGTTGCGTAATTCCAGTGGATCGCTACCCCCTGTGTATGCTCTTGGAATACCGGATTGTCGCATACATTGAGCGGATTGCTACCTTCGGCCTCATCTACCCCCAGGAAGGTCAAGGATGCACCCCTAGGTGTTGGAAGCTTCATTTTGGATCGAGTATCTAGGTAAACACCCTTTGTGGTTTTCGGTGGCAGTTCTCCAGACGAGAGTTTCCTTGCAGTGCTGGCGGAGATTGCCGGGCTGGAAGAGCCTGTCTTCTTTCCTCCCTTACCAGGAAGAACCTTTCGGGTTGAATTACAGGAGGTGACAGGAAATTCCTCGTCATCCAAAATTTTTACATGTTTCTTAAGTTGTTGTTGGAAGGGTGCTGGGTGCTGCAGTCGTTGGAAAACAGACTGCCGATCTTCAGGTGTTGTCGACTTATCGCAGCAGCAGTTGATGATGACTTGGGTACAACGACGTCCCGGGAGGGGCTCATCGCACGCCAAGGTTACTTACTTCTCCTTGAGTTTATGTGTAATCACCTCTCGCAAGTCGATAGCGGATTGATCTACCTTTGCATCCCATTTGTGAACTCGGGTATCCCGAGCACATGGGTGCGTAGGTGTCATGTTTGCTTCCTGATCCGAGGCCAGTAAAAGCACTTGCTCTCGATCGTTGGAGGAAGACTTTTGAGACCCACCCTGTCCGTTAGCCTGGGGGACTGGACGCGGGTGGTTCTGTACAACGTCCTATCAGGAGTCCGTATAATAGTTAACGGCGCCCGCTGACGGTCAGCAACTTGGACAGTTGACTGGGCTTGTTGGGCCCGCACTGTCCTAGACTTCTTTGACTTAGCACCCGAAGGTGCATAGTAAAAAGTGTCCAGATTGATACATCCCACATTCTCAATGGGTCGTATGGAGTCAGGCCCGTATGAGAAACGGTTGAACACAGAGCTTCTGACAGGGCCGCATGAGACACTCTGCCTATGGCCAGGATTGGCTGCCGTATGGGCCATCTGCCTGCGTCCAGAGTTGGTTGCCGCATGGGCGACCTGTCTGTGGCCAGAGTTGGCTGCCACATAGGCGATATGTCTGCAGCCAGAGCTGGCTGCCGCATGGGCCATCTGTCTGCGGCCAGAGTTGGCTGTCGCATGGGCCATCTGCCTGCGGCCAGAGTCAGCTACCGCATGAGTCATCTGCCCATCTCTCTTATACGGCCTATTCCTCGTCCGTATGGATTTCCCTTGTGCCTCCAAAAACTCAGCATTGTAGTATTTTTTCTTTGCTGGATTTGTGGACAGTGGGGCTATCTGCGATCGGAAGCAAGGCCGCAGGAGAGTCTTGATCACCGTCTTGGGCCACAGAAGGAGCTTCTTCGAGAACCTGGTCGGGGGCAACAATTTTGCACTTCGATATGCGGCAGGCTCTCTTTAGGTTGGCTTGCTTCTGTGATGGGCTGGCGCTCCCTTTAGATCACATTTCTTCGAATGCTCGTTAGTCAAATCGAACCACGAGCATTTGCTGCATGGAGCCGAGCTTGGACATGTCAGATTGCGTCACTAACTTCTCATCAGAAGAGAAGGATGTCCCCAGCAGAGTCGCCATCGTGTTTGCCATTAAATATCAAGTACAAAAAATTACAGATGAATTAAACTTGATTGCAAACTCGCTTGTACAAAGAAAAGCCTAGAAGTAAATCCTAGGAAACAATCTAAGTACATTTATTTAGTTTTGATTCTGGGGGGTGATGATAGCATCTTGGGAAAGTGTAGCAACTCTGCCTTACTCCTTGGACTATCTGACGCGCTCCTCGCTCTTGAAGAAATTGCCCTTCGTAGGTTACCAGCCTTGGATTGCCAACCATTTGCATGGGTGCGGTACCCTGCTATTTATAGTGTCTTCTGCAGTAGCAGATTTTTGGGCCACATAAAGGCCACGTGTGCATCATAGCACGCAAAGACTTGATCTCGGGCTGCCAGCTTGTGGGGGTTGGTGAGATTCTGTTGTAGCGAATCTTGGTGGTTAAGACTTGGTCAGCTTGCCACGTGTCTCATCGCAAGATAGGATCTGTCTGCTTGAGTCATTTTGAGCCGCATAGGCCTTTCAGTGTTCGGCCATGCTAGGCCGTATAAGACTCGTACGATAGTCTCTCTTAGTCCGCATGTAGCTTGGGAACTTTTGAGCCGCATAGGTTCTATATTCTGGGACGCATAAAGTTCATGCGGCTCAGATTACAGTTACCCTTGGCCGCATGAAGCACAGATTGAGCCACATAAGGTTCATGTGGCTCGAATTGCAGTCCTTTTGGCCGCATGGCCATGTCCAGTATGGTGGCGTGACATTTTGTCTGATTACGTCTTATCTTCTTTTTGTCAGACTGTCAGAGTTGTCAGAGCTGTCAGAGCTGTCAGTCTTTCCAATTTTGACAAAATTTGTCAGCTTTATCAGACGGGTTGATTAGCTTGGCCGCATAAGTAACTATTCTCTCTGCGGCTCAAAAATAAGTCTGGTGAAGATGGGCCGCAGGTGGCTGCTGAGTCTATCATGCTGTTCTTTTTTATGCGGGTCGATCTGTTCCAGGGTACTCATACGGTCATTTGTCATCTGTATGAACCCCGTATTTTCTATGCTTCTATACTTACGAAGCAGTATTTCGGGCTACCAGAGTCACTGTGCTATAGGCGATAAGTAGGCTTGTGCTTCAGGTTGGCAAGGTTACTGTGCTTTTGGAGCGACAGGTTGACTTGTATTGGTTGCGATGGGAGTTCCCAAGTCTCTTATTGAGAAGTGACTTAAGCTTCTGATCCGGAGCAGATGACTGCGCCATGGATATAGAGATGGTGTGAGCATATCACCATCTTGTACCTCATATGGACGCAGGTAATTAGCTGTGCCTCTGAACAGTTGAGACGTTGGCTTCGGAAGGAAGGGCATGACACCTTGCACGTCTGAGATTGGCGCAGGTAGATAGAAGTGCCTCAGGAGTGCAGACACTGGCTTCGGTAATAAAAGAAGGGGAGGAGCGCCCTACTACTATCTTGTTTCTGAGGTTGGCGCTGGCTGGTGGCTGCGCCTCTGGCTTGAAGGCTCTGGCTTCTTCAAAGTAAAGAGCGATAAAAAACCGCTCTTTAAGGACTTCCCTCTTAATTGCCACCGTAATATGGGAAATTCCAAGGGTCTGAGACCAACATTCAAAGTGCCGAGTCTTAGGTTTGTCCCATTAATGCGGGTATTCTGACCGTCGGCCATGTGGTGTGCGCTCTAGGCCACTCTCCGTCCTATAAAAGGGGAAGTTCTCCTCTAAAGAGTCGTTGTCTTCTTCTCGGCATCCTTCACCACCATGCGAGATCCAAACTTAACTTCGAGCGGCGATCGGCCTTGTCTAAGTTGGCTGCTGGTTGAGGATTCTCTCATTTGTAGGAGCTACTTCTGATGGAGGAACTCTGTGTAAGAGGAATCATCGCTGCCCTTAAGAAGTATGCAAATGTCCTTCTTAGGGATTTCGACTTTGGGCGACGTCTGAGGGATGTTGGAGATCCAAGCCACGGGCTTGAGATCGGTTTCTCACCAAATGAATAGCCGACCGTGCTCTGCCTTAATATTTGGGAGCAATGGGGCTTCGTCGTGCTGTGGTTCTGGGTCTTCCACTACTTCAGTATATGTTAGAGCTGTAGCATCTCTTAGTGACAAGAGGGTTGGCTCTGATGACGTTGTGAGTCAATGGAGAAGAGACTTTGATGTAGACTGTATATTTCTCTTCTGCTTATGACGATCATACTGTGAAGGCTGCCCATTGAAGACGATCCTTTCCTTATGTTCATAGAAATTTCTATTCTCATCTGTATAACAAAGACCTTGTAATTGATCCTTGTAAACGAGATTCAAGAAACTTCTTTCTTATGTACTTGCGATAGGCCTGTTAATAGACCCTTGTAGCTACGATCAATAAGAAGAGTGCTTTTTCTAAACTTCATCCTGAGAATGTCTTCGTCCTTGGTTGGTCTGCGCATCTCGCTGTCTGCACCTCTATGATGTTAGGTTGGTAGTGGGGACACTAACCTGCGCCATATGTCATCTGGACCATGGTAGGAAAAGGGTGGCGATGAAAGCACCCTTCTGCACCTTACATCAGCTGTAATTTTTCATGCTTCTACAGTAAGTACTAAACAGGACGACAAATGGCAAGATGACTTAAGAACCATTTCGAAACTTACTTACAATCCATAAAGCAAATAAGGACCGAGGTTGCAACCCTTCTTACGAGCAGAACTTAGACTCTAATCATTTATCGGCAAAAGTAAAGCATAGACAGAAGCTAGACAAGATAAGACAAGACAGTACATGACTAGACTCTATCCATCACTCATGGCCGAGCAATGAGTATGACTTGATACATTAGCTAACTAGGGTTATCATAACCCTAATTACAAACATATGCATTTTGAGAAATCCGATCCAGTTACCTACCCTGCAGACTGCCTAACTTATCTAGGCCGGTAAAGTAATAACATATATCAAATAGTGGATACATCGCCCAGGAGACAAATGTATCCTAAGTTCTAATAGTGGATACATTGCCCAATAGACAAATGTACCCTAAGTATAGGTGTATAGAGGATAGATCGAACGGAAGACAAATGTATCCTCAGTAGTATGCTCCGTACGACGATGAGCTAATAGTATAATAAATAAGATTGCCCCACTCGACAATGTACTAGAAATGTGCTCATCATGACATATAGCTACAAGTCCATTCAAGTTGGGGCCGGAACAAAGGGCTTGCAGGCAACCAGGAAATTCTTTCCTCCAAATGCATCTAGGTAATCAACTAGTTGTTTAGTCCTTAACATTTTCTTTCAGGATTTCGGTATGGCATTTTGCAGAATCTATCCTAGACATGAGACATGCAATATTGGACTTGAGAAGGCAAGAAAAAGAATATACTATAACAAGCCACAACAAGACAAGACAAGATAAGTATCGAGACATGAGTGCACTACTGTAACTCCACTTTTCTGAATAAATTTTCGTATTTTCCTATGATTTTATATCCTATTAAAATTAAACTAAGATTTTAAATTACTTTTGGCCATTAATTATCATTTTCTAACTATTTTTCTAAAAACATTTCTTATTTTAATTATTAGAAATTGTTATTAATTTCTCTAATTTTTCTAGTAGTTATTTTAGAGATAATTCTTCCTAACTAAAAGTTTTATTCCTTAACACTACTTTTTCCCAAGCCCAACAACTTATTTCGGCCGGGGCAACCCAACTCAACCATCACCAATTTCCTTTTTAAACCAATTGTATTAAGCATTCATTCATTCTTTCATTTAAACTTTCTCCGCAATATTTTTTCCTCCACACTTCTATTGCGTGGATCGGAGTCATCGATGACGACGAAAGCTTACAACGCCGCTCGGCCACTTCATCCTGACCATCCATCTCTAACAAACTCCTTATCCTCGACCCTCTGATTATAACAGTTTCTCTAACTGTCCCTAACCAACTCGTCGCCGATGCCTAACCGTCGCTGTCCGCTCAACCGCTGGTTACTGACCGTGCAACCGCCTGCCCGTCCATCCACAACCTATAAATAGACCCCAAACTTCCTCTTCTCCATTACTCTTTCCTTGTGGCGAAGCCATGTCGAATTATCTCCTCCACCCTTCCTTCTTCCTCTTGGGATGCTGGGATCCGCCATGGCGACCTCGAGCTCGTCCGAGACGAGTGTCTGCCAGCGATATCGTCCAACCCTTCCTCTTACCGATCGGCCATGGCGAAATTGCAGTGACGAGCTCTGAAGCATTCAACCGAGCCATGGCGGAGTGGACGACGAAGTCGAACATGTAGTGCCCTATCCCGCTCAGTCAATCGGAGGAATCGGATCGCCGACGGTGTTCGAACTTAGCCTTGCAACGGCTGCTCGAAGACTCGTTCGGTCGAGGCGACTCCTCGCTCACGTGGGGTAGTTTCGGTGAACTTGCCTCATCTTAACTTTCACATAATAAATCACATGTTTTCAACTTGCACAACTTGGCTTGATAATAAAAGAGACGAACCCACATAGCTAAGGGAATAATCCCGACGGGTCGAATTGAGTTAGAATATGGAAAGGTCCAACGGTCGGCTTAGAGTTGGTGCACGGCGTGCTTTGAAAATGACACTCGGTTCTTCATCCCGTGGCTTGGGAGAAGGAAAAGTTAGTCTTCGCCACAAAGTTAAGAGTTAGCCTAAGTCATAGGCGTCGCCCGTATAAATCCTTCATAAAGTATGCACGGTCCCATCGTCCAAGGCTTGGAATAGCCTTGACCCGCCCCATGAGTTAATTTGCGTTGCACGGCTGGTGGCATAAGTCTAGGCGCCCAACAGACTTGGTCATTCAAAGTCGAACGCGTTCACGGCATATTCCTCCGATGCGAGGCTTGACGTAGCCTTTGCTCGTCAAGTTGTTTTACGATTGAGTCAGGCTAAGTAATTCTAGGCGATCAAAGGCATTCTAAGCACTGTCCCACGTTTTCTACGGTTGTCGATACTACTTGGTTTTACGATCATATAGAGTATGACTTGGGCGTTGGTATCGCCTAGAGTTCAAGTTGGTTTAAGGCACAATGTCACAGACTTAGTATCTTTAAGGCACGGGCCACAGTTGATTAACTGAGTTGGAAGGAGGGCTTTCAATTGGTCATTCTGAGTTGAGTAAAATGATAGGGTAATAGGGAAGAATGCTCACGACCGTCGGTCGCCGAGGCGGTCTCAAATAATAGAAGTCTTGATATTGGTTTTGAAAGAGATGGTAACACTGGAAGAAGAATGACTGTGTGAGACATCAGTTTGAGTCGAGTCTTGCATGGTCATTTGACAACTTGTCGACAAGGGCGAAAGTTTCCTCGAGCGACATCCCGGGGCCATGGGATCATTTTGGCCTAAGAGGAAACACGGTATAGCCGAACTGGGAGTACCGTTCAGGTTAGTCAGGGACTTTCAGCGGGGATCGCTACTTACGCTGAAAGGGTCCCGAATAACAAAGCTATAAGTCCAAAGTATAGCTTGTCGTGCTAGTGACCTTATATAGGTTGGTCGGCACGGGCGGCAATCCGTATATGTGCCTTTGGATTGAGTCGAGTTGAATAGGTGCGCAATCTAAAGACAATGTTTGGGCCTAAGATTTGGCCGCAACGTAGGCACAGTGCTTCGACACGAGTGGTGGCGTCGAGTCATAAGTTATTGGCATATAGTCGCATAAGTTAGTTTGTGTCGTTGGAGTTTAAGTCAGAAAACCGCCGCAAGGCAAAGTTGGTTGAGTGGCACTAAGTTCACAAGTCTTGATTTGGGTCAGTTAGTGATCAAAGTAGCAAGGGCCGCGAGACGGAAATATGGTTTAGTCTCACTGAATTGAGAGGCATAGCCTCAATATGGGTTTGTAACACAATCACATAGAAATTGAGTCTATCGTGTAGTTGCATCTCTGATTATGGGCCAAAAGGCAAGCATGACTTGATAGGTTAGCATTATCGGTACGAGAAGGGTCTAGAGGCAAAGTATGAGTTGACGTTGTTGCCGCAAGCACGAGATGGTCAAGAGACACAAGATAGGCCAAGGCGTCTGTCCTAAAACTGATCCTAAGGCAAGACTAGAAAGGCAATTGAAAAGAAGGGATTATGTTGTACAAAGTAAATTAACGTGTTGGTTAAGTAAGGGTGAGCGAGGAGCTCATTCCACCAGTACATTTAAGTACTGACACACACACAGTATTTATGTGCAGGAATAGATAGAAGCTCGTGGCGCGGAGCTCGCTTGGATGCACCAAGGTACAGAGTTCCTTGGCGATTCGAGGCATGCAACCGCGTGGAGTCAGGACTTATACAGGACATAATGTATAGACGTCGCCTATCTGAAGCATCCTTTGGCTCAAGACTTGTATTGAGAGATGAGAGAGAGCTGAGTGACTTTGTAATGTGAGATGAGTGAGCTTGAGAGACTTGTAATCTTGGCCTTGCGTCCCATTGTAATCTTGTTGTTTAATATCAATAAAAGAGTATTTTGCAATAACTTGTGTTTTGCTTCCAAATTTCAGCTGCTGTTTCAATATCTATGCTTGGGACTTCTGTGCGACGATCCCATCGCAGCCGCTGTAATCGGCTGATATGGAACACGCCTTGTACGAGCGCAATCAAGGCTCGTGCGGCATCACGCCTTAGCAAGGATGATCGCTCCTGCGGGAGCGAGGCATGACAGAACAGAGGGCATCTCGCCATGGATCGGTGGCTTCGAGCATCCTGAACCGTTCTCATCGACGAGCGTGGTAAGTTCGTCCCTTCTTCTTCATCGATTCGAATTTCTCCTTATTGGAATGTAAAGTATCGGTTCTTCTTTCCTATTCTTGATCGAGTGAGGATTAATATTCTTGAATTCTATTTTTCGATTTATGAGGACTAAAGTTTTAGGCAGAGGTATTTAAACCTGTTCTTTATTCTTACCTATGATATGCTCGACGTAATGACCAAGTCAATTCCTCGTTGGCTTTGGACACGGATCTGGGGTATCGGACGCAAGAAATGCAGTATCAAAGCCCTGAAAACACGATCGAATACTTTAGAAGCATGAAAAATCTCAGCTGATGACATCCCTTCGCCACAGAGCAGATGATACAAAGGCTCAGCCCAAGTGCTAAAAAGATAAAATAGATGATATGAAAAAAGTCCTTTATGTGTCACGTCTACCAAAGTCTAGTACAGACACAAGCCTTCAAAGAGCGCAGCAGGTCGCGAAGCCCTGAATGGGAAGGACATAGCACAACCCGTGGCTCTTCAGGTTGGCTATCCACCCATGACCTAGGTCGTCAGGACCTCGAAGATCCCCCAGACATTGTCCAGTGTTGAACTCCCTAAGGAGGACATTTATATACTTCTTAAGGGAAGCGATGGCTCCTTTACACAGCGTTCTTCTATAAGAACATGGCTCCTATGAACGAGAAAAGCCTCAACCAGCAGCCAACTTATATAAGGCCGATCGCTGCTCGAAGTTTAGTTTAGATCTCGCATGGTGGCGAAGGATGCCAAGAAGAAGATAGTGACCCTTCAGAGGAGAACTTCCTCTTTTATAGGATCGAGAATGGCCCAGAGTGCAAGCCACATGGCCGATGGTCAGAATTCCCGTATTAATAGGGTGAACCTAAGACTCAGCACGATGAGTGTCAGTCATAGACCCTTGGAATTCCCCATATTACGGTGGCAATTAAGAGGGAAATCCTTAAAGAGCGGGTATTTATTGCTCTTTACTTCAGAAGCCAAAACCTTCAAGCCTGAGGCACGGCTTACTCGCTTGTGCCAACCTCAAAAGCAAGATGGTGGTAGGTCCCGCCCTTTTTGTTACATCAGAAACCAGTATCTTCACTCCAGAGGCGTAGCTACCTACCTGTGCCAACCCCAGACACACAAGGGTGTTATACCCTTTCCTCCAAAACCAATGCCTTCAAAGTTCAGAGGCGCAGCTACTTACATGCGTCCACATGAGGCGCAGGTCGGTGAAATGTTCACACCATCTCCATTCCCACAACGTAGTCATCTGCTCCGATCCAGAAGAATAAGTTACTTCTCTACAAGAGACTTGGTAACTCTCACTGCAACCAATGCAAGTCAGACTGTCGCTCCAAAAGCACAGTAACCTTGCCAACCTGAAGCACAAGGCTACTCGTCGCCCACAGCACAATGACTCTGTTGCTACGAAAAATAGCTTCATCGTTGCTCTAAATACACAGAAGTCTCGTCATTATTTGAAGCCAATTCCACTCGTCGCCTGAAAGCACAGAGGCTCCGTCGTCTCTAGAAGCACGGTCTACTCGTCGCTCCAGAAGCACAACAGTACTTAGTCCTCACCAGAGGCGCAGGAAGCATTGGTACACCCCAATTGGTTTATTTAAACCGCCTCTTGCATAAATGATTGGGATTAAATTATGATTGATATTATATCAGATTGATTTAAAAATTAGACGATGATTAATTAGACTCCAAATCTAGGATAAAATCCTAAAATTTACTCGGCTCTATCCGAGCAAGCAAATGGGCACGCACCATGTGTCATCTCCTTCGGTTATGTTGATAACCACCAGAGATCTCAATTAAGGAGAATCTCGATGTCTGCAACGTGTCAGCGCCGCAGAAGCCCGCACCGTAAAATGACGGTAGATTCTTTCATATCTTAGGAACCCTAATGCACATCGCATATGTGCTCGGTTCTCTATAAATAGAAGGAGTTCTCCTTCAACTTAAAGGGACCGACAACCTTCATCTAAGAAGGAACAATACACCAACCAACCAACAGAAGAACAACCACCACCAAGGGATCTTCTTCTCTGGACAGCCTCTTGATCGCTGACCCCAAAGTTCCATCAAAGGCGCCAGAGAGCCAGAGCAAGGTTGATTCATCGTCAGATCGTCAATGGAGTAAAGAAGCCACTACAGTGCTCGATCTCCACCATCATACTTTCCTAGAAATCTCTTCTCCCTGTACTTAGAATATCCTATTTAGGACTTCCTTCTTTGTACACAGATACCTTGTACGTTCAATAAAGTAAAAAGTTTGTTCAAGCTTTTGTTATGTCGAACAAAATGGCGACTCTGCTGGGGACTACCTTCTCCTCCAATGAGAAGGCGGTGATGCAATCTGATGACAACTTGCTGGGATCTTCCCAAGACATGCTGGTCGTACGTTTCGACCAGCAAGCTTTTGAAGATCTCCTCACTGATGAAAAGTCAAAAACTTAAAATCTAGGATGAAATCCTAAAATTTACTCGACTGTATCCGAGCAAGCAAATAGGCACGCACCATGTGTCATCTCCTTCGGTTATGTTGATAACCACCAGAGATCTCGATTAAGGAGAATCTCGATGTCCGCAACGTGTCAGCACCGCAGAAGCCCGTACCGTGAAATGACGGTAGATTCTTTCATATCTTAGGAACCCTAATGTACATCGTATATGTGCTCGGTTTTCTATAAATAGAAGGAGTCCTCCTTCAACTTAAAGGGACCGACAACCTTCATCTAAGAAGGAACAATACACCAACCAACCAACAGAAGAACAACCACCACCAAGGGATCTTCTTCTCTGGACAGCCTCTTGATCGCTGACCCCAAAGTTCCATCAAAGGCGCCAGAGAGCCAGAGCAAGGCTGATTCATCGTCAGATCGTCAATGGAGTAAAGGAGCCACTACAGTGCTCGATCTCCACCATCATACTTTCCTAGAAATCTCTTCTCCCTGTACTTAGAATATCCTATTTAGGACTTCCTTCTTTGTACACAGATACTTTGTATGTCCAATAAAGTAAAAAGTTTGTTCAAGCTTTTGTTATGTCGAACAAAATGGGGACTCTGCTGGGGACTACCTTCTCCAGCATTCCTGCAGAAGCGACAAAAGGCTTCCCCGCCAGACCCTCTCTTACCGTACTTGCATGCAGCTTCCCTGCACGTACAATGGGGGTGCCATGGTGGAAGATCCAACCCTTTCCCAAGTGGAAGAAGAATCTGTGGTGCTGGACTGCCTAAATCAAGGTACTCTTGTACCCAGATTACCATCAACTACTGCTGCCAGCAGACGGTTACGCCATCATCGAGCCGACATTCCATCTTCCAGGGACTTCACTCTACGTCGACCCCACGCCAGAGGCTCAATAGGGGGTCGGTGAGCCATAGAGAAGACAAACCCCGCATCGTCATATGCTACGCGGTGCACGGTCCCAAAGCTTTCAAGGAGCCCTCACAAAATCCTTCTGTGTCGGTCGTTATACCGAAGAGGAGGCCAGAGAGCAGCAAAGCTAAAGTAATCGATGCAGGTGTGTTCCAAGGCACCCGTTCCATATCTGCATTAGGTGCCATGCCAAACACTGGGGTAGCCAGCCTCCTACCTTGCACAACAACCCTGTGTTCTGATCTAAAGAGGAGCAATACGACACGGATGCTTCTATCGACGTAGCCCGTCACCAGACTAGGGATAGAAACCGTACTGAGTCCAAAGAAGATCACAATCTTTCAGTGTATCCTCAGGCGTCTGAGCCAGAGAGCGAAGGATCCATGGCTCCTTCGACTCATCCTCACACTTGGTCTGTGTTCATGGCTGATGGCAATGAGGAAGACAACAACGAAGCTCTCAGACGTATCGAAGCACTCGAGACAAAGTTAGATACGCTGACAGAAACCATAAAGACACTGTCCTCGGTCATAATCGACCTCAAGAGCAATATGGCCTCCGCTGTCTTTATATATGTGCTTGATCTGCCAACCAATGACGGATCCAGCATGCTGCCTGTCATCTACCATGCAGGACCCTCCTCGTCTATTCTATCGGCTACAGGTTCTGTAATGCCGGCCAAGATACAGAAGGCCATCAAGAAGCTGTATGCTCATCATGATGCCAAGGAGAAGCAAGCAGTACTCCGAAAGATGGGTATCCAGCAGCCATAGCCTGTCGAGTGGGACAACGTCGTCTACCCTCCCAAATACAATCTGCAGACGCTTACACCTTACGAAAAGAAGGGGTGTCCTTGACAATACTTGAGGTACTTTGCCTTGGTAACTGGGCACCTGCCAGAGGATGACGCCCTCCTATCCAACATATTCATTGGAACCCTGTAGGGAGTAGCATATGAATGGTTCTGCAGTCCTTCGGACGATTGTATCTCGTCACTTGAAGACCTGAAGACTCTATTCGTGAACCAATTCTACGTAGGAGGGATGGGCATGACGATGTCAACCCTCATAGAGATTGTCCAGAGGGAGAAGGAGCCTGTCCATGCATACATCGAGCGCTTCCGATAGGCAGTCCTCAGATTACCTTCGGGCATGCCTGAGCCCTTGCTTATGGACTCATGCCGCAAGAACATGCTACCCGCAATCAAATTGTTGCATAGTATTCCCTGCACGGAGTGGACGCCTTTCATTACAGAGGCGGATGCCGCACAGAGGAAATCCCAGGATGCGCAGCTCCTGGGGATACCTTTTCTGTGCCTGAAGACAAGGGGAGGCGCTCGTCCACAGCAGCCCCAAAGACGGAAAAGACAAGAAGGCCATGACCGTCAACATCTCCAAAGGTTCAGCATATGTGAACCCCAAGTCCGCAGAAACGTAAAGGCCGAGGGAGACTTACTCTTTCAACGACGAGGATACACTGGAGCTATTCGAGATGCTTACGAAGAGTGGCAAACTGTCCATCCCAGCACCCAGCCGTTCTGATGAAGTGGGAAAGGTAGACCAGCCCAAGTACTGCCATTACCACCAGTACGTCCACCACTCAACACGAGATTGCTATGTGTTGAAAAGGTAAATCCAGCGCCTCATCAACTCCAACGTCATATCGTTGGATTATGAGGAAAAGATCGCCACGGCCAACATAGTTACTCTCCAGTTTGGAAGTTTTCCAGCCACAAAAGTAGTCAACCTTCCACCAGCACAGGACAATGCTTAAGGGCTCATCCCGTTCTCCACACCACAAGGCGGAGTCATATGGGTCCATCCTAACCTAACTCCCGATATGATAAACCAGTAATCATCGTAACTCTCTTGGAAAACATTTCATGTCCTTCTTATATTTGAAATGTTATCCTAAGATGTGTCTAACATGTCCGCTTTACCTCTAAGTAGTCACCTCTTCCCATAGTAGCTGTAAGCTGTCATAATTTTTAGAAAACATTTTACGTCCATATTACCTCTAAAGTGTTATTCCTGCTCGGGCCCTCCTTTCGGCCTCATGGCGTCTGACAGTCTCATATCCGATAGAGGTCCAAGCCTGACGCGCAAGAGTCAACTCGGCCTGACGGGCATTGATATCTACCTTTTCCCAAGTCAGAGTCTCCGAGCATTGGCGAAGGACTTCTTCCTGGTCATTTGATTCCTTCAGACCATCCTCAGCAAGGACCAGAACATCCGTCAGCTTCTGAATGTGTTCCCGGAGGTCTCTGTAGTGCTTCTGCGTGGTTGTGCGACAGCGGACTCGAACCCCTTCGGCGTCAGCCAGTTCGACAATCTTTAATTCGACCTCTACAAGTCGATCAGAAAGAACCCGGCACATCTGCTCTTATCGAGATTCTTCAAAGAGTATCTTCTCTAGTTCTGCTGCGGCTAAGATCGGCAGGTCACGTTCAAGACCCTGAAGTCCTAGAGAAATGACATCTAGATCAGCTAGTAAGTCTCTCGCGATCATAACCTAAGCAACGTACTCGAGATAAACGCAGTAGTGTCAAGTGGCCTTCTACTAGGTCACGTACCCACCCAGCCAGTGGTTGACCATAAAAAGTGCTCTCTATACCACGACTCAACGCATGGCAGAGGGTGCTCAACAGGAGTTTGGCACAATATTCTTTATCGGCCTGACTCATAGCGGTCATCGGAGAAGCCGCAGTAAAAGATCCCGGGGAGCCTACTTCATAGTTCCAGCCAAGAAAAAATAAGAGGAACCCATCATATTCGGTCGATTGGAGCATCCGCAGCAAATAACTCTTGAAGACCCAGACCTCGACAGTGGCAAGATGCAGTTCTATCGCTACACTGCGTAGGCCAAAAACCTCATCCAGAAGATGGGTTATGACCTGAACAGCAACAAGTGGCTCAATTATGGCAAGGGTCCGCATCTTCCCTTACGGATTCATGCTCCAAAGGAAAAAGCTCAAAACTATTACCAACGTACCTGACGAGGGTTGGGGTACGTTACACCTACTTGCATCTCAGAAGACTCAGAGGAAGAAGTTATGAGGCACTCACACTTTTCTGACTCCTCCACTTGGGACTCTAACACCAGCACCGGTCAAGTCTTTAAGAAGGTGTTGTCTGCTAACGTGGCCTCTGCAAGCTTAACCGTCGAAGATAATAAGCGCAGGCGGTTACAAGAGTTAGAAGTATTGGATGAAAAGTGCTTGCTCGTGCAGCAAAGGATCGAGCTTTACCAAGCCCGCATCTCTGGGGCCTTCAACAAAAAGGTCTGCGAAAGATCATGCCAAGTGGGCGACCTCGTCTTGGCAGTACGAAGACCGATGGTAATGACTCACAAAACGACTGGGAAGTTTGAGCCCAAGTTGGAAGGACCGTTCGTCATAGAAATGAAATACACCAACGGTGCTTATCGGCTAGATAAGCCTAATGGTGACTTGCTAATGATGCCCATCAGCGGCAAGTTTCTAAAACAATATTACGTCTGAAGGCGAAACCAACATAGGCGCCCACATCCCCTGAAAATGGGACCTATGAGTTCTGGTAAGGGGATGTCCCTCTCTCTCCTATATATTCTCTCAAGTAGATGAAGCACTTCACGTCCACATTACCTCTGGATTGCTCCTCTACACCAGGAAGATGCGGCTACCATGTCCATATTACCTCTGAGTAGTCGTTCTTCTCGCATCAGCTCTATGCTTATTCCGGCGGTCTAGAAAACAGTTTACGTCCATATTACCTTTGGATTGTTGTTCTATATTCCGGCAAAGATTAAGCCTACCATGTCCATACTACCTTTGGGCAGGCAAATCCCTGGTGAAGATTCTCTTTTTATTTTGAAGACAAAAGCAAAGGGGACATAAAAGCTTATATATATAAAATATGTGGCTACAAAGACCAACTACAGACTCTTCGTAGTTACATACACAGAAGCAAAAAGGCTAAAATTGTAGTACAAGCTCTAAATAGTGGAGGCGAGGCGGTGACAAAGCCAATCATTTCCTGGTTAAAAGGAAGCCACCACCCGAAGCAGCTACTGGACCAAGCCGGGGATGAAGACTAGAACAGGACTCCAGAGCGTGGGGATGTCTCGAGATCCAGCGGTAGTTCTACTACAGCTTCTTCGGATGAAAAGGTTTCCCACCGACGGTCGCCTCAAGCAAACTCCAGGGTCATAAGCAGTCGAGTGTCGGGCAAGCAAGTTCATTGTGGAAGTAGCTGAGTCTTTTCTTGGAAGGCGCAGTCCTTTATAGACTATTCGCGTGGTCCAAGCATGAGCTAGATGTTGGTCAGAAGGAAGCTTACAAGCTAAGCCAAAGCTCCACTCCATGTCAGATGACATATAACGAGTGACCGAAGGAACGTAACTCTGAACCTCCTCTGCCAAAGAGATTCGCAATCCCTGCAAAGATACAAGAGGCTCCAATATCAATAAGTCATCAGGAGCTCTTGCTCTGAAATGATGACTCAGGACAATTAATGCTAAAGAGCTAGACGTGACACAAGCCATAACCCAGCTCGTACAATCCTGTCACGTGTTCATGCTTATGTTCAAAGTATCTCGAGCTTGACTCAAGTTTGGGATACTTTGAAGGGGGCCTTGTAGAAGTATGAAAAATCTCAGCTGATGACATCCCTTTACTACAGAGCAGATGATAAAAGGCTCAGTCCAAGGGCTAAAAAGATAAAACTGAAGATATGGAAAGAAGTCCCTTATGTGTCACGTCTACCAAAGTCCAGTACAAACACATCAAGACTACACAAAAAGGACTAATTTTATTCGTCTACAAAGGATCTAGTACAAATTCGACAGAGCCTAGAAGGGTCTACAAGGGATTCGGTCTTCATCAAAGCACAACCCTTCTTCTTCATGCCAGAAGATTGACCTCCATCGAGGCATATTCTGACCTTTTTATGGGTGCAGCCTCCTAAAAGCATATCAGCCACTCGACCAAAGCAAGCAGCTTCCTAAAGAAGTCATCGGCCCGAGCCTTCAAAGAGTGCAACAGGTCGCGAAGCCCTGAATGGGAAGGACATAGCATAACCTGTGGCTCTTCGGGTTGGCTATCCACCTATGACCTAGGTCGTCAGGACCTCGAAGATCCCCCAGACGTCGCCCAGAGTTGAACTCCCTAAGGAGGACATTTATGGTTATTTCGGCGGTCTAGAAAATAGTTCACATCCATATTACCTCTGGATTGTTGTTATTTATTCCGGCAAAGATTAAGCCTACCACGTCCATACTACCTCTGGGCAGGCAAATCCCTGGTGAAGATTCTCTTTTTATTTTGAAGACAAAAGCAAAGGGGACAAAAAAGCTTCTATATATAAAATATGTGGCTACAAAGACCAACTACAAACTCTTCGTAGTTACATACACAGAAGCAAAAAGGCTAAAATTGCAGTACAAGCTCTCAATATTGGGGACGAGGCGGTGACAGAGCCAATCATTTCCTGGTTAAAAGGAAGCCACCGCTCGAAGCAGCTACTGGACTAAGCCGGGGATGAAGACTAGCACAGGACTCCAAAGCGTGGGGATGTCTCGAGATCCAGTGGTAGTTCTACTACAGCTTCTTTGGATGAAAAGGTTTGCCACCGACGGTCGCCTCAAGCAAACTCCAGGGTCATAAGCAGTCGAGTGTCGGGCAAGCAAGTTCATTGTGGAAGTAGCTTAGTCTCCTCTTGGAAGGTGCAGTCCTTTATAGACTATTCGCGTGGTCCAAGCACGAGCTAGATGTCAGTCAGAAGGAAGCTTACAAGCGAAGCCAAAGCTCCACTCCATGTCAGATGACAGTACTGCGAGTGACCGAAGGAATGTGACTCTGAACCTCCTCTGCCAAAGAGATTCGCAATCCCTGCAAAGATACAAGAGGCTCCAATATCAAGAAGTCATCAGGAGCTCTTGCTCTGAAACGATAACCCAGGACAATTAATGCTAAAGAGCTAGGCGTGACACCAGCCATCACCCAGCTCGTACAATCCTGTCACATGTTCATGCTTATGTTCAAAGTATCATGAGCTTGACTCAAGTTTGGGACACTTTGAAGGGGGTCTTGTAGAAGCATGAAAAATCTCAACTGATGACATGCCTTTACCACAGAGCATATGATACAAAGGCTCAGCCCAAGTGCTAAAAAGATAAAACTGAATATATGGAAAGAAGTCCCTTATATGTCATGTCTACCAAAGTCTAGTAAAGACACATCAAGACTACACAAAAAAGACTAATTTTTTTCGTCTACAAAGAATCTGGTACAGATTCGACAGAGCTTAGAAGGGTCTACAAGGGATTCGGTCTTCATCAAAGCACATCCCTTCTTCTTCATACCAGAAGATTGACCTCCATCGAGGCATATTCTGACCTTTTTATGGGTGCAGCTTCCTAAAAGCATATCAGCCACTCGACCAAAGCAAGCAGCTTCCTACAGCAGTCATCGGCCCGAGCCTTCAAAGAGTGCAACAGGTCGCGAAGCCCTGAATGGGAAGGACATAGCATAACCTGTGGCTCTTCGGGTTGGCTATCCACCTATGACCTAGGTCGTCAGGAGCTCGAAGATCCTCCAGACGTCGCCCAGAGTTGAACTCCCTAAGGAGGACATTTACATACTTCTTAAGGGCAGCGATGCTCCTTCTACACAGAGTTCTTCTATAAGAACATGGCTCCTATTAACGAGATAAGCCTTAACCAGCAGCGAACTTATACACGGCCGATTGCTGCTCAAAGTTAAGTTTGGATCTCGCATGGTGGTGAAGGATGCCAAGAAGAAGACAGTGACTCTTCAGAGGAGAACTTCCCTTTTTATAGGACCGAGAATAGCCCAAAGTGCTCGCCACATGGCGGACGGTCAGAATTCCCGTATTAATGTGATGAACCTAAGACTCAGCATGATGAGTGTCAGTCTTAGACCCTTGGAATTCCCCATATTTTGATGGCAATTAAGAGAGAAATTCTTAAAGAGCGGGTATTTATCACTCTTTACTTCAGAAGCTAAAGCTTTCAAGCCAGAGACGCAGCTACTTGCCTACACCAACCTCAGAAGCAAGATGGTTGTAGGTCCCGCCCTTTTCTTTACTTCAGAAACCAGTATCTTCACTACATAGGTGCAGCTACCTTCCTGAGCCAACCCCTGACACACAAGGGTGTTATACCCTTTCTTTCAAAGCCAACGCCTTCAAGGCTTAGAGGCGCAGCTACTTACATGCGTCCACATGAGGCGCAGGATGGTGATATGTTCACACCATCTCCATTCCCATGGTACAGTCATCGGCTTCGATCCAGAAGCTTAAGTCACTTCTCTACAAGAGACTTGGAACTCCCACTGTAACTAATACAAGTCAGCCTGTTGCTCCAAAAGCACAGTAACCTCGCCAGCCTGAAGCAGAAGTCTACTCATCACCTACAGCACAATGACTCTGTTGCTCTAAAATACGACTTCATCATTGCTCTAAATACACAGATGTCTCGTCGTCATTCGTCCACTCATTGCCTGAAAGCACAGAGGCTCCATCGTCTCCAAAAGCACGGTCTACTTGTCGCTCCAGAAGCACAGCAGTACTTAGTCCTTACCAAAGGTACAGGAAGTATGGGTCTACCCCAATTGGTTTGTTTAAACCGCCTCTTGCAAAAAAGATATGATTAAATCATGATTGATATCATATCAGATTGATTTAAATCTTAGACGAGGATCAATTAGACTCCAAATCTAGGATAAAATCCCAAGATTTACTCGACTATATCCGAGCAAGCAAATCGGTATGCGCCACGTGTCACCTCTTTCGGTTATGTTGATAACCACCAGTGATCTCGATTGAGGGGAATCTCGATGTCCGCCATGTGTCAGCACCACAGAAGCCCGTACCATACAATGAAGACAGATTCTTTCATATCTTAGGAACCCTATTGCACATCGCATATGTGTTCGGTTCTCTATAAATAGAAGGAGTTCGCTATCAACTTAAAGAGATCGACAATCTTTATCTAAGAAGGAACAATCCACCAACCACCCAATAGAAGAACAACCACCTCCAAGGGATCTTCTCCTCCAGATAGCCTCTTGATTGGTGACCCCAGAGTTCCATCAAAGGTGCCAGAGAGCCAGTGCAAGGTTGATTCATCGTCAGATCATCAACGGAGTAAAGGAGCCACTGCAGTGCTCGATCTCCACCGTCACACATTCCCAGAAACCTCTTCTTCCTGTACTTAGAATATCCTGGTTAGGACTTCCTCCTTTGTACGCAGATACCTTATACGTTCAATAAAGCAAAAAGTTTGTTCAACCTTTTGTTATGTCGAGCAGATACGTTCTTGGACAAACATATTTTTTACCTCTGTGATCTTTTTTCTGTTCTGGGTTGTGTTGTGTCCATTAGAGAACGGAGAGATGGTGTCAGTGTTATATACTATGTAGGGGTTGATTCCGAACTTGGGTGATGAAGCAGGAGCTAGGTTGGTTTGATGTCTTCCTCACCATTGCAAACAACTGTAACAACCACTTTTCTAAAATAAGGGTATTTTGAACTTTTATAATTTTGATTAATCAATAATAAGATTTAACTTATGTTATAATTTTTAGTGATTTTTAATTAATTTAAAACTATTTATATATTAAAATGTGATTTTGATGATTAATTATTGTAACCCTAGAATTGCTAAGCCTAGAGACTAACCATGACCATGGGAGCCTAGTCATGTGATTAGAATATCATATTACTACTTTTTAGCCTAAGGGTATTTTGGTTATTTTGGCAATTTTGTGAAATTGTAAATTATATTAGTTAAATATATATGTGCTAATTGTTTAGTTGAGACTTGACCTAGAATCTTAGCCTAATCTAGATTAGCCTCGAGCTTAGAATCTTGATTAGGATAACATAGTAAATGATAAGATTAACAATATTTAGATATTTCTTAGTAGGATATTTACTCCTTAGGATATTTGTGAAAAAGAAAGCCTTAGGACTAACTGAACCTATAGAAAGACTTGAAATTGGGTGGACAAGCCCTAGCCACTCATCTACATCTAAAATATAATCCTAATTCATCTAATGGCAGCCACTATAGGTAGGTTAGCCTTCCTTCCTTTCATTTCATTCCGTCTTGCCTCTTTTCCTTCACAAAGTGTTCTTCTCCAAATTAGGGAGCTTCCTTCTTTGATTTGATCTCCAAATCCTTATATCCCTCCACCAAAACTTCCATCCAACCTTCTCATACTACCAAGGGAGGGTGCTAGCAAAGATTTGGAGCAAAGTATAAGAAGGAGTATCCTTTTTGGAAGATTTTCGTGTCGGAGCCGTGTCCTTGGGAGTATCATTGGGATTCCACTCCCAATAGGTAAATCCAACACTCTAAATTGATTTCCTGTGGATATTAGTTAGTTTTGAATCCATAGAATCCACTTCCATGCATGTACCCCAATTAGATTCAAATTTGAGGCCATTTGGAGCTCGCTTGAGGATTTTAGATATGTGTCTTGTGTCCTACTTGATAGATCCCAAATTAGGACACCACATGTGTATGTTTGTATGATAATAGTTTAAATAGATATTTAAATTCAGTTTTAGAATGGGTAGAGAGTGGATTGATCTTAGGTAGGATGGTTAGAATGAGTTTCATTTGGATACCTATGTTGGTATCCAAGTATCTTGGCCTACATGTGTTTCTTTTGTCCAAAATAACTCAAATTTGTCATAATATTCATCCACGTTTTTATTAATCAAAATAACTTAGAAATATCATAAGTTTTAGCTTAGAACTCCGATTTATCTTCTATTTTTTAAAAAAGAACCGTATCGAAGTTAGCTTTCCAAATATATATTTTAATAAACCAAAATCATTATAGAACTTTCTGTAAAGCTATTTGAGTGTCAGCTGTCCGAAAGATAAACGTGTTTCGGTGTTTTTGCGATTTCGGGAGCTTTCGGACACGAAAATGTGATCCGTTTGAAGTTTCGGAAAGCTAACACGAAGGGCTACGACATACTTTAATCCGAGAATTTAATAAAGGCCTAATTGGTATAGTTTTGATTTTAACTAGAAGAGTGACTATACGAGATAGGCATTTTGTGTAACCTATGAGCCTATGTAGTATGGATATTTAATGAATGTAGAATATGTAATGCATGATATGTTAGATGAATGAAATGATATATATATTATATGTATCCTCTTTACATTAATGTATATATATGGTTGAATGCGAGCATATAGGAATGCAATCAATGTAATATATGTAAGCAATGCATGAATGAAAGAATGATATACAATATATGCATGAAAGTATATAATGAATGCTAGATACGAATGCAAGATATACAGGTAATGATAGATATGAATGCATAATGTATACATAATGTAATGTAATATATAATGATAGCATGTATGGTAATGTAGAATATATGATGCAAGCATGTATATGTCCAATGTTTTCCATTTTCCTTACATTTTTCCTTCCCTTCCCTTTCCATTTCAGTTGTTTCCCCTTTTTTTCCTCTTCTATTTTTACATGTTGTATACAATGTATGTAATGTATAGATGCATGTAAGTATGTAATATGCATGAATGATATGTATATAATGAAAAAAAATATATGCATGAAATTTAATGATATGTAAATGGATATAATGCATGAATTGAAGTATGCATGTATATGGGATATGAATGAATGATATATATATATGTTAAGGTAATATAATGTATGTATTCACATATATTTTGAGTTAAATATATGAGTTTGTAAGCATATCTTATATATATGCATGTATGCAGGAATGAATGTAATATAATGTAGAGTATACATATATGAATATAATGTATGCAAGTATATAATATATTCAAATATGTATGTATACATATATGTATGTATGTATAGGTGCATGAATGAATGCAAGTATGCATATATGATATGTACGTAGGCATGTATGCAATGTATGTATGTATACATGATATGTATGTATGTATGTTTGCAATGTAAGTATGTATGTAGGCATTTCTATAAACTGAGTTAACCTATAACATTTTACACACATGCATTCATACACCCTTTGACACCATGTATCCCATGTCACATACTCCTACCTATCACTAAATCTGAGAACATTAACACATATCCTTTCACACACATGGCACACACACACTCACTTACTCTTTTACCTCTCCTTCTCTCTCTCTATGTATATATATGTATGTGCCTATATATATAGCTTTCCTATATATACCTATGTATATGAATATGTGAATGTGAATAATATATATATATATATATATATATTATATGACTATGTTTGTGTGCCTTGTTAGCTTATAGCTTAGTTTTGTGCTTGGTTTAGCAAGTGACTTAGGCTATGAGTTAGTAGCTATTTTGGATACTTGATTTGCATATACTTAGTTTGTTTAGACCTAGAATTGACTAACCTAGACTAGTTAACCATTGTTGACCCAACCCTAGCTAGTTTGACCACAGTTGACCTAGTTTGACTTTATAGTTACCAGAGTTGACCAAGAGTTGACTTTGACCTAGATTGACTTAGACTCATATAGATTGCATTATAATTTCAATTACCATATAAATTGAACTCTTTATAACCTATGTTGCCCTAACTAGGACTTTGTGACTCCATTTGGCCATCTATTTATATCAATTGTTCAGGGTATCAGGCGAGTACATTTTTTGACCGTTTTATACTTGCTATAACTTATATTCCTGCTCTAGATTACTTTACTTGATGTTATCATGTTGGTAACACGGATTGGTACTATATGGATCTTTTTATGAGATGTTATCCTCCTCGGGAGCATCAGATACTTTATGTCGTGTGTGTTTTACTAACATCACGTATCTCCATGCTTCACTATTCATGTATACTCTTGTGATTCATGTACTCTTATGTTCACAGAGCCGTTATGAATCAATTTCACGTGCTCTCATTTATGAGGCAGTGGAATCATGAATCTTAACATAACTTGTCTGGATCATTGTGTATTGATTGGGGATGGGGGAGTAGAAATAGTCATGTGAATAATCCCAAAGTAGTGTAATCATGAATCAATTCCGTAGTGTAATCATGAATCAGTCCCAACCATTCACATGTCTATCTTGTACTATGATTCGCTAGTCACTTGCAGTTCTATACTTATAGTAGATATTTCTATTATAGTTATCTCTTTTACTTCTTGTACATTCTCTCATTTATTCATGTATCTTACTCTATTGCATGTTTATTATCTTCTGACATGATATGAACTGCGTGAGATGTATTATGCTCGTTCCTGTCCTGACTGGACCTGTTGAAAATATAACAGATGATTGCCTTGAGGACATTTGCCCTGCTTGCCTTGGAGCAGGAGATGGCTTGGCTACCTTTGTCCCCGACACTTATGAGTGATCGGAAGACTAGCTAGTAGACTTGGTTTAGTTTTCATGTTTTAGAACTTGAATTGCAATAACTTGAGATATAAGTTTGTATTTGAGTTTATTTGAGATATTATTATTTAGTAGTTTATATTTATTGTTGTCTAGTCTTTAGTTATAAACTTCTGTGTTATCTTATCGTTCTTAGACTGTGGTTGAGATTTCATTATATCTATACTTGTCCTCCGTTCGAAGTTAAGATTTGACAAATACATTATATAATGGCGTGAGTTGTTGATTAGATTGTAACTTAGGACATCGTTCTACCACCGATACTGCGGCGTAGGCTGGACGTACCCACTTCTCATGCCCCTACACTGGGTACGGGTCATGACACGTTTTTAGTGGTGGCCCATGCAGGTCGAGATTCGCATTAGTACGAAGTCGTAGTAGTACGATGATTAGTTGTACTGCTGCACGCCTGTAATAAGAGATAAGGAATAGACTTTAGTTGAGAGAGTACTCAATCACATTTAGGACTACTTGAGAAGATTCTTGGGATGACCCTTGAGAATCTCATTATAAACTATCTCAAAATTCGATTCCGACAGTTTTTGCCTACTTCCTTGTTCATCGTTGAATTTGATCCTTGATATTCATTATTGACTTGATTTTCTACCAAGATAACATTATGGGCTAGGTGTAATGCCCTGCTCTGTACGATGCATTTGGTTGGCTTGTTGGATGGGATCAGAATGTTGGACCGTGACTTATGTTGGAGATCAGGAGAATTGAGACTAATGCAGTCTCTCTTAGCTGGCTAGACGGAATGGGTACTGGAACGTGGCTCGCTGGTGGAGCTACGCTTAGTAGGATTGGAGCAGGAAGACCGTTATGTAAGGCAAGTGGAACTGTCCGCCTTCCTCCTTATTCCTGCATGCTTAATAAATGTAAATAACGTGATGCTATGAATATGTCCTTAATGACTCTTACCTTGAATGTTGAATAATTGTGATGCGAAGCTTATGTTGCTAAATTGATAGAGATGCATATGCTGGAAATCGTTGAAATGAATAAGACATGAATATTGAACTGTTGAACGAATAACACTTGAACTGCTATTGTAACTTGTTGCCTGAGAATGAATTGATAATGTCCATTATGCTTAATGTTGATGAAATGAACGAATCACTTGAATAATAAACTGCTGCGTGAATGATACATGAGAAAAGAATTGAATATGCTATTGTCCCTATGAAATGAATGAAATGCTGCAGGTCCTACCGAGATGAATGAAATATGGTTTATTTCTTTTAGAAAGGAATTATATGAGGAATGTTGCAATGATTGATGCAATAAAAAATAATGAGGCTTGGGATCCTTGAGATCACCAAGTGAACAAGTGGTAATGTTGGAAAGATAAGATAATGAAATGTTGCCTTTACTTATCTTAATATTTTATCATGCGACTTCAAACATGACCGAGTCGGACACGCATTCGCATAATCATGGGCAAACTTGTATACAAGGTATTGTTTCCTCGGACGGTTCCTAGGGCCCTGGGACCGATTCGGCCTAGAAGGAAATACAGCATGCTTTGGTAGCATGATTGGTATCGACACATTCATTTCGGACTTGCAACCCGGGTGAACGGTACGTCGATACCCTTGAAGTCTTATATGGCAAGTCCTTAAATGGTGTGCAGCACCAGCGGTCATGTAGTCAAGATGCATGCTAATGAATGTTTTGTGCAGACAGAGTAAGTATATCATTTTATCCTGTATTCTTATGCAGGTAGCGGAATCGAATGTCGGTAAGAAATCACTATAAATGTGCTATATGCAACATATGTTTGTTGAACGGTCTGCTTAAATCATGCTAAACAAGATGATGTTATGATGTTGCCTTTTAAATGAGAACCTCCTTAACATGCTAAATTTAGTATGTCAACATGTTGCCTTACTATAAAACTGCTTAATAATAACTTACATGCTAAGTAATGCCTTCTATGAGAATTGTCATAATATGTTCAAGATGTTAGAACCAGTGATGCCTCAATGATGCCTTTTCATGATAACACCAAGGATGCTATAATGATATGCCCACATGATTATTTCTAAAAATTTGTTTACATGCTTCACTATGATTATTGCCTATGAACTGTAAACTAATGCTAGGCCCCAAGTTGAAAGATCATTCTATTAAATGCTTGCTAAAATCGATCAGTTAGTGTTGGTTTAGGCGAGTGGGTTGGATTCTGCTCGCTAGTACATAGATGATGTGCTGACCCACATTTTATGGGCAGGTGCTCGTGCTTGGAATGTTCTGCACACGATAATTGGCTTGATTGGTCCCACGGCATCGAGGATTTGTCGTGCATACAGAAGCTCTCCTTGTACAAGATGATATCTTCTGTTTATAAAGGGCATAATGTATAGAATATTGTAATAAGTTGTTACAGTGAGTTGTAAGCCAAGTCGGTATATCGAGTTGTAATCCAATGTATCAAAGTTTTAATGTAAAGTGGGATTGGTTGTATACTTCAATTCAAGTCTTGTACTCTTCTTCAATTATCAATAAAGAGAATAAAGTTCTATATATCTCTGTGTGACTTCAAGTTATCCTTTTAGCTCTGCTTCTATAAAGAAGTGATGTATTTCTATTCAATGAGAAAGATTATCCTCACTAACTTCAATTTATCTGCTTCTGCCACTGGGATGTGTTCCTATTTGAAGAAAATCAATTACGTACCATCTTTGCCTTGTACAAGTGCAATACCAGACTTGTACGGCGTCACGCCCAAGCGAGGACGTTCGATTCCAAGAGATAAAATGTGATTAAATGACTCTACGAATCAGGGCGTGACAAATTGGTATCAGAGCACGGCTTTAAGTCCTTGGTCTCTTCTTTGATTCGTTTCAAATCAAAGTTGCATCGACGATCACTCAACGTTGCTTCCGCGATTAAATCAAAGATTGCTTTCGCGATTATGCTGTTGTTGTTCGGTAATCATCCTATGTTGTTTGTGTCTAAAAGTTCGTTGACCCTCTTGGCTGCTCACTGGATGTTCCATACAATAAGTGTAAATACATTATGATGCCCCTGAATGAAGGATTATTGTTGGTTTAGACACAAATAACCCAACAATGACTCGATGCCATAGTATGCTATGTTGTGAATGCTGTTGGAAATGTGGGAATATAGAAAAGTGGCTATGTATGCTATAACAAGTTGAGAATTGAATGTGATGTTGGGAAAGAATTATGAATGGGGTAATTGATGGATAAGTTCAACAAAACTGGTGAGTTGACTCATGGGTGATGGCTAGTACTTTCGAGACCCTAAGAATATTGGCTTGTGATATTGAGACCCTGAGATGTTGGCTAAGTGTTATGATCATTATAGATCACGAATGTCCGGAATAGATTTGTGTTGGTATTGTTTGAGGATGGCTTCGATTCTGAGTGGTATATTGCCTCTACCACCTCAGAACGAGATGTATATTAACCCTTTTCATAGGATAGCAATGAGACTATCTGTGGGTACTGGGTAGTACCGATACTTAGCTGGGAGTCATGTATTGTTGCTAGATGACTCGAGTGTCCCTTGACGGTAATGTTATGTTGGGTAGCGAGATTGTCAGAAATTGTAATCGGTGGCTTGATTAGAAATTGTTTAGTTGAGTGATGACTCAGACCAGTAAGACAGTTAGTATGCTATGGGTAAATGGATTTGGCTAGAGAATATTGTGGCTTAGAACATCTAAATGTTGATTTCGATTGGTTGGATGCAAATTATATGTGGCTAAGACAAAGTTGGTTGCTAAGCTGAAAGTTTTGGAAATATTGTCGGTAAACCAAAAGAATATTAGAGATAAGGTGTAATAGATGTTAATCCATCTTGATCACCAAAGGATAGTCATTGCATATGTGCATGTATGTTGAGGAATTGAATTGCACTAGAAAAATAACAAGTAGTGACTCTGAATACTATTGTTGCCTAGAGGATGGTTAAGTGATATATAAATTGTCGGATTGAATGGGATAAACTATTCGACCATTGCTGCATGAGATTTAAGAATGCCCGTAAGATAGTTTGATGATTGAGAAACGAATGGGAACGAGAAATTGCAAATGTGTTGGATAATGTCGGTATAGGTGATTGTTGGTTGGGATATAGATTGTTGGCTTATGACTTAGTGGTGTGACTTCGTCATACAGTCCCAATAGTATGAATCCATAGCAGTGTTAAGACTATCGAAATCGATGACCCTTGAATAGTTAGCCTTGGCTTATGGGTTCGTGTGGGTACCAAGGAATTTGAAATGGAAATTGACTCATTGGGAATTTACTTGATGGATTATTAGAACAATGAAATATCGTATGTCGAATTGGGATTGACCGTAATGTTGATAGATCGATCTTAGTCGATCGTTGGGTAAGTCTAGAATGAGCCTCTATGAGAATTATTTCATTGAGGAAGACCCTGAATAGATAGAATTGACGCTAGCGACCAGTTGATGACTTACCAATTGTTGGCATAGCCGACAATGGCGATTAGTATTCAGACTGAGTTGATACCCATAGTTTGGGTAGAGTTCCTTAGAACTGTCGGTTGCTTGTTGGCCCTGAGAATAACAAATTTTTATGATCCCTAGTAGCCGTCCACTCTAGGGGAGTCACCTGAATGATTAGGTTTAGCTATCGGTATAGCTAACCATAGAGACTTGACCGAATAATGGGGTGACCACTCGAGACCCATAGGATGACCTTGTGGCATTGAACGAGAGATGGTGATGAGTATGACCTAAGAATGATATGATGTAAGTATATGCTTCAGTACGAACCTTAGAGATGGTTGACCCTTGAGGATTATGTGTCGGCCTATAGCGGGAACTAGAATTGTGGGATGAGACTTGAGTTTTATGTATCGAGTAGTGAATTATTCCATGAGATGGAGTTGACTGCTCATGACGGGAATGTTAGATCGGTATCTATAGTCGGGTAGCTGGGTTAACCTTGACTGTTGCATAGAACTATACCCTGACTCGGGTAATCGATAGTGGATGACGTCGGATTATATCTTTTAGTAAGATGAATTACCTCGGTGAGAAATATTGTTGGATTTGGGAAGGAATATGATTGCACGTTGTGATCTCTTGATATGATTGGCTCTAAGTTAGACCATTGACCGAATGTTAGAAATATTATGCTTGGATAGAGAGCTTACCCGAGTTATGCCTGATGTTAAGTGTTGTAGCCGGAAAGATAGTAATTGTGGCAAAGTGAATGAAGTAATAAGTCAATTGAAAGGATGCTAAGTCAGATTTGGAAAAGAGAGTTATATCGTGGCTGATCGAATCGCACTAACATGGAAGTTGGCTGAAGTATATATGTTTTGGGGACGCCTAAAATATGTGTATGGATCCAGCCGAAGTGATAGGTTGCGACTGAGATAATATTGAGGGAAGAATTTATCACACTAGCACGGACTTTGGCTGAAATGCATATATTTTGGGGACGCCTAAAATATGTGTATGGATCCAAACGAAGTGATACATGCGACGAAGACAGAAATACAAGAAAAATATTGGTGAAGCAATGAAAAGTTACAAGTATTGAAAAAGAGAGAGACAGATCGAATCGTTAATAGATTAAAATGGTACAGTTGGATAGCTGTTTTGAGATAACCGAGTGGGCTGAAATGAATATTGAATTGAAGCTGAATGAGTAACTCGTTGTGACTAAGTGAATCTAGTAGATGAGTTGTTCCTTAAGTTTCGAGGACGAAACTTTTTTTGAGTGGTATATTATGTAATACCCCGCTCCGTACGAGGCATTTGGTTGGCTTGTTGGATGGGATCAGAATGTTGGACCGTGACTTATGTTGGAGATAAGGAGAATTGAGACTGATGCAGTCTCTCTTAGCTGGCTAGACGGAATGGGTATTGGAACGTGGCTCGCTGGTAGAGCTACGCTTAGTAGGATTGGAGCAGGAAGACCATTATACAAGGCAAGTGGAACTGTCCTCCTTCCTCTTTATTCCTGCATGCTTAATAAATGGAAATAACGTGATGCTATGAATATGTCCCTAATGTCTCTTACCTTGAATATTGAATCATTGTGATGCGAAGCTTATGTTGCTAAATTGATAGAGATGCATATGCTGGAAATCGTTGAAATAAATAAGACATGAATATTGAACTGCTAAACGAATAACACTTGAACTGCTAATGTAATTTGTTGCCTGAAAATGAATTGATAATGTCCATTATGCTTAATGTTGATGAAATGAACGAATCACTTGAATAATGAACGGCTGCGTTAATGATACATGAGAAAAGAATTGAATATGCTATTGTCCCTATGAAATGAATGAAATACTGCAGGTCCTACCGAGATGAATGAAATATGGTTTATTCCTCTTAGAAAGGAATAATATGAGGAATGTTGCAATGATTGATACAATGAGAAATGATGAGGCTTGGGATCCTTGAGATCACCAAGTGAACAGGCGGTAATATTGGAAAGATGAGATAATAAAATGTTGCCTTTACTTATCTTAATATTTTATCATGCAACTTCAAACACGATCGAGTCGGACACACATTCGCATGATCATGGACAAACTTGTATACAAGGTATTGTTTCCTCGGACGGTTCCTAGGGCCCTAGGGACCGATTCGACCTAGGAGGAAATGCAGCATGCTTTGGTAGCATGATTGGTATCGAGACATTTATTTCGGGCTTGTAACCCGGTTAAATGGTGCGTCGATACCCTTGAAGTCCTATATGGAAAGTCCTTAAATGTTGCACAGCACCAGTGGTCATGTAGTCAGGATGCATGCTAATGAATATTTTGTGCAGACAGAGTAAGTATATCATTTTATCCTGTATTCTTATGCAGGTATGCAGAATCGGATGTCTGTAAGAAATCACTTAAATGTGCTATATGCAACATATGTTGGTTGAACGGTCTGCTTAAATCATGCTAAACAAGATGATGTTATGATGTTGCCTTTTAAATAAGAACCTCCTTAACATGCTAAATTCAGTATATCAACATGTTGCCTTACTATGAAACTGCTTAATCATAACTTACATGCTATGTGATACCTTCTATGAGAATTGTCATAACATGTTCAAGATGTTAGAACCAATGATGCCTCAATGATGCCTTTTCATGATAACACCAATGAGGCTATAATGATATGCCCACATAATTATTTCTAAGAATATGTTTACATGCTTCACTATGATTATTTCCCATGAACTGTAAACTGATGCTTGGCCCCAAGTAGAAAGATCATTCTATTAAATTCTTGCTAAAATCGATCAGTTAGTGTTGGTTTAGGCGAGTGGGTTGGATTCTGCTCGCCAGTACATAGATGATGTGCTGACCCACGTTTTGTGGGCAGGTGCTCGTGCTTGGGATGTTCTGTACACGATGATTGGCTTGATTGGTCCCGCGGTATCGAAGATTTGTCGGGCATACAGAAGCTCTCCTCGTACAGGATGATGTCTTCTGTTTATAAAGGACATAATATATGGAACATTGTAATCAGTTGTACCAGTGAGTTGTAAGCCAAGTCGGTATATCGAGTTGTAATCCAATGTATCCAAGTTTCAATGTAAAGTGGGATTGGTTGTAAGTATTGTACTACAATACAAGTCTTGTACTCTTCTTCAATTATCAATAAAAAGAATAAAGTTCCATATATCTCTGTGTGACTTCAAGTTATCCTTTTAGCTCTGCTGCTATAAAGAAGTGATGTATTTCTATTAATAAGAAAGATTGGCCTCACTAACTTCAATTTATCTGCTTCTGTCGCTGCGATGTGTTCCTATTTGAAGAAAATTAATTACGTACCATCATTGCCTTGTATAAGTGCAATACCAGATTTGTACGACATCACGCCCAAGCGAGGACGATCAATTCCAGGAGATAAAATATGTGACTAAATGACTCTACGAATCGGGGCATGACACTAGGTTGCCTCAATCATGGAATCTAGAGTCTTCTACATTCATATTAGCTGGTTTGGCGATAAGATAGAGTCTGATTTTGGATGTATTTCTCGGGTGTGGGAATTTAAAGTTTTCGCAGCCAAGCTAGCGGTAATGCAAAATTTTTAAATACCATGATTCTAGAGGTATGTACCTTAGTTGCGGACTCAATGGATTATCGCTGTTGTACTTACTGGCGTAACGAGGATTCTGGTAACATGGTTCTGGATAGACAGGTATGATTATCAGATTGTAGAATAAATACCATATAGATGGTGCCCTAGTATGATGGAGTAGAATATTATTGTGGATGTCACTTGAGTATCATGGATTAGATAGAGGGAGTTAGGCCACCTGTAGCGTAGCACCATGCCCTATACCATCAAAGGGATATACCCGAGAGGGACAGGACTTTTGTACTGACGGTTATGGAGACCGATGCTATGAGTGACGAGTTAGCAGATCTGTCCTTCTTGTCCTTATTTTCCATCTTGTTGTGTGATTCCATTAGTACCTGTCAGGATGTTTTGTGCTGTGATAGATAGTATAGTGACCTGTTCGAGACTATGATATCATGACCAGTAGGAATCATTTTTTGCATGCTTTAGATAGAATTTTCTCGACCTTGATTGCTAGGAGATTGACTTAGAAGGAGTATGATGATTTGGACAGACCATATGATTATCAGATTGTATCTTGGGAGGATTTTTTGAACATATCATCTCTACTTTTCGTTTCAGTCTTTTTCAAAAATAATTGTTTTGTTTCATCATCACTTAACTTAGGAGTAGGGATAACTTCAGATAACTAGTCTAATTCTTTGTAGAACTTCATCAGTTATAACTCTTAAATAGTATATTGATTTGATAGCTTGTATTAGGATTTATTCTTAGGTATGGTAGTCTAGTTGACATTAGACTAGTAACTCTTATAGTTAAATCTCTGTTGATTTTGACTATCAGTTTCATATAGGATGTTAGTCTGTTCAGGAGGTAGTGACGCCTCTGGCTCACCAGAAGGATAGTAGGATATATTGATGGTTAGAACAGTGATATTTCGTAGGTGTACTTTAGAAACAACAAGGATATTCGAGGTCGGTTTGTTTTGTGGACTTGAATAATTTTAGGTTATTGATTCTCGAGATATTTCACTTAAGATTGTGATGCAAAATTTAGGAATTTATAAATGGAGAAGAGAATGTAACAAGGAAGTGATGATGATACTAGAATTGAATAAGATGTTGGTAAGAGGACAGAGTGAACACACGGATTTTGGGTTATGGGGAAATTTAAAGATTTTGTGGAGGTTTTAAAATTTAAGAAGAATAATATTTGAAGGTGTACGTAAAGGAAATACGAAGGTCGATTTTATAATAAAGAATAAGTTCCTACATGACATAGTAGTATTAGCTTCGAATAAATTTGAGGATAGTGATTTGAACATGTTCGAGGATTTCATAGACTTTGATCTAGAGACAGACAAGGTGTAGAAATTTAAATTTTTGGGATGATTAAGTGGATAAGGGAGATTTAGATCAGAAATAAGGAATAAGAGTTTTAACAAGAGCATGATTCATGAGAAATGCCTTGGTAATTTAGGCCTGTAGAAGCATGGAAAATACTAAAGAAATTGACTTATGCGGCCAAGAAAGACCCATGCGGCCTAGAAAACGCATTTGTAGAAGCATGGAAAATACTAAAGAAATTGACTCATGCGGCCAAGAAAGACCCATGTAGCTCAGAAAACGCATGCGGCTCAGGGAGTCATGCGGCATAAGGAGCTATACGGCCGGAGGCATTCCATGCGGCTCAGAAGACACGTGGCGTGACAGTGCTCCCCTCCGATCCATGCTGCATTAATTGCTTTGACGGCTGACCCCTCTGAAAAGTTGACAGACCTGACACCAAAGCAGGTAATTATGACTCTGTCATGATGATGAATCTCTAGGGAAGAGAAAGAAATCTCTGACACAATCCCCCGAGAACAACAAAATGCCACGTGGCCCTGCCACGTGGGTGTGCTTATGCGACTCGAAGTGAAGACTTCCCATGCGGGTCAGAGTGAAGCTGTCCCATGCGGCTCGAGTGGAATCATCCCTATACGGCTCAAGAAGATCATGCCCATGCGGCTCAAGCAGACACACCATTATGCGGTTCATGCGGCTCATCATATGGTTCAGAAGTCTGAAGGAGGGGGCCACTGTCCAGACAGTCCTGACACGTGTCCCAAGTCTTATGCGGCCCAAAATTCATGCAGCCCAAATCCCATGCGGCCCAATCTGCATGCGGTTCCGGTCTCACCATTGGCTCTCAGGACACGTGTCCTCAGCCGATCAATCTCCCAGATTTATGGCAATCCAAGATCGGATCGAATCCCAATGATCTGGGGCACGTGGCAGGAGGATAAATTTGATTTATTCGCAGATATGAGAGAATCATTATAAGGAAGATTTATGCCAATCAGCATTGATTGCTAATGGGGATTTGGTGTAATCTACCCTTAATGGTTCTGATTCGTCACAATCAGAAACGAACGGTCTGGATTGATCAATCCCCAAGCCGCCGCCATCTCCAAGAGCTAATCATTGGCAACCCTAGCGATCACATCCCACTATTATAAATAGCAAGGTGCCATTCCCTTGTATCATATAGAGAGATATACAAAAAGAAACCAGAGAAGAATACGTATACACAGAGAGACTTCCCCCATAGTCAGAGAGAGAATATACACAGATAGAGAGAAGCCAGGAGAGCAATCAGAGAGAGAGCAAGAAGGCATCTCTTCGTCAACGACCAAGCAAATCTTCCCCGAGTCAAGGCTGCGTACCGATCGTCCAAGGAGTAAGGCAGAGCGGCCGTCGCTTTCCCGAGCCTCTATCGTCACCCCCCAGAATCAAAAATAAACAATCGTACTTAGACTGCTGTACCTAGGTTTTCGTCCCTAGGCTTTCTTTGTACGAGCGAGTTTGTATTGTGAGTCTAAGTTCAGTCCTCCGATAATTGTTCTGTACTTTTACAATCAATGGCAAACACGATGGCGACTCTGCTGGGGACTAACTTCTCTACGGCTGAGGAGTTGGTGACGCAATCGGACGCAACCAAACTTGGCTCTACACAACAGAAGATGGTCGTATGCTTCGACCAATAGGCGTTCGAAGAGATGCTCTCTGAAGGTAGCACTGGCCCGGTCCAGAAGCGCACCCGCACCATAAAGGCTCTCAAAGAGTGGAGGCCAAAATCATTTGCTCCTCCGCAAGCCCTTGATGGGGTGCTCTCTATTGCTCAAGATGGCGAGAAAGACTCCCTTGCGGCCCCACTTCAGACCGTAGACAACTCTGCTGTCCCCAAGTCCGGCAGAAGAAAACACTATGATGCTGGACTTGCAGGGGCAAAGAGGAACTCTATGCGATCCGAGCCGCAGAAGAGTATTAGCCGCAGGAAGAAAGCCCATGCGGCTACAACCGCCGACCGCATAAAAAAAACTCATACGGCCACATCTGTCAGCCGCATAACTTATGCGGCTACAGTTGCCAACCGCACGGATGAGACTCATGCGGCTATTAAAGTCAATCGCTTGCAGAAAACACATGCGGCCACAGATGCCAACCGCGACGGTCATCCTGCACGGTCGTGACTCCTAACCGCATAAAGACTCATCCTACAACAAAAGACAGCCGCATGCAGACAGCCTGCACGGTACCCAATGCTAGCCACATAGCATCCGTCACACGCTTCTCTCGATCAGTCTTCGACCGGCTCTCATGCGGTCCTGACTCTGATCATTATCTGGATGATAATCCAGACTCTGTGGTATTCGACTTAGACTCCTCCTATTACGCACCCACAAGTGCTAAAAGGAGGAAGTCTAGGGCAGCGCGGGCTCATCAAGTCCAGACGACTGCCCCAACCTCTGACTATCGGGGCGTCCCGCTGATTATCACGCGGGCCTCTGATGGGAAGTTGTATAAAACCACTCAAGTCCAGCCCCCGGCGGCAAACAGACAAAGTGGTTTCTCTGACCTGCGTGAGGTTATCCTCCACAAATGCAAGGAAAGAGAAGGATCTTCGGGGTGTAAAGAGCCCTCACGCGGACATCAATGCACCCAGATCATCGTCAAATGCTGTTGCAGCAATGCGGCGGTGACGGAAGACCGGCCATCCGTCTTCCAAAGACTACATCACCCGAGCTCAGAAGACGAGGAACCTCCTGTTGTCTCCTGCAGGTCCGCGCAGAAAGTTCTCGCCAAGGGAAGAGGGAAGAAAACGAGCATCTCCAGCCCAAAGGTGTCAACTACTGCAGCTAAGAAACCGTCGTCTAAAGGGTTATCCTCCACTGGAGTATTTCAACACACCCGTTCGAAGACGAAAACTGCTGCAGTAGGAAGTTCATCGTCTGCAACATTGGGGGTCGTCGAAACTGGGGGTAGCACTCCTCCAAACATCCACGACAACCCGACATTCCAGGAATACGGAGTGGAGGAAGCAAATCCTCCGACGAATACAACAGATACCGACGTCCCCAAGGACATCCTAGACGAAGCAAGCTCCGATGCCGGGGGTAGTGTTCCTTCCGAGTCTGAACCTGAAGAGAACATCCCCACATATCCTGATGATTTCTCGATGCACGGGTACGACTCGAAGGGTACATCCTCCACCACTTCTTCCGTCACTCCTCATGTGAAGACGGTGTTCATGACAGACAGCAATCAAGGCGGTTCCGTTGATCGCCAGCGCATCGACACTTTGGAGGCCATATTGCACGCCTTGGTTAAGTCTGTAGACGAGATCAAAGCGGCGCTTCCTAATCTGCAGGGGGTGACACCTGGCCAGACAAGCACGGGTCCCCCAATCAACGTAGATTCAAATTCGGCGGCACCAAACCCGGGCAATAATCCTTCCGAAGTAACGGCTCCGACTGTGACAGATGAGACCCGAAAAGTAAGGAGAGAAGTTCAAGAGCTCCGAGCCATGTTCCACGCCAGAGAAAACTCTCAAGACCTCCGGATACGGCAACCATATCCTGCTGAATGGAGGGATGTTCCCTTTCCACCAAGATATAAGCCGTTCAATATTAACCCATATGATGGCAAGACTTCAGCAAGTCGGTACATCACTTACTTTGAGGTCACTACCGACCATCTCCCCCATGATGATGATATCCTCACGCGGTTATTCATTGGGGCATTGGAAGGAGTCGCGTTCGATTGGTACCGCAACCTGCCGGACAATTGTATCCATTCCTTCGCTGGCTTCAAACGCCTGTTCTTGGAGAGGTTCTATGAGGTAGGGCAGGACGTCACGATGTCTACCCTCATGGACGTCATTCAAGGAGAGAAAAAGCTGACGAGGAATTATATTGAGCAATTTCGTCAAACCGCAATGAAGTTACCATCTGGCAACCCGGACTCCTCCTTGATCGAAATTTGCTAAAAGAGACTACTCCCAACAATCAGTCTCTGGATGGGCGAGAGTCAATTCAAGGACTGGAAGGCTTTTATCATTAGTGCTACAAGTGCCGAAGAACGATTAAAGAAGGCTCGCCAACTAGAATTACATATCTCAGAGGGAGAGAACAAAGGCAAGCGTCCCAGCACCACTAACGACAATGGGGGTAGCCCCTCCAACAACCGGGACAACAGAGGCAAGCAGGCTATGGTAGCCGATACAGCCCAGAAGCCTGAGTCGCAACCTGCGGACAAACAATGGCCTCAAATCACTTACTCTTTTGAAGACGGTCACGTCAAGCCTATCTTGGACATGCTCATACAAGGAGATAGGATTCAGCTTCCTCCACCAAGACGGGAGCCTCGGCCGGCTGATCTGGAGAACCCAAAGTTCTGCCATTACCACCGCTACGTCCACCATGCTACGCACGACTGCTACCAACTGAAACGATATATCCAGAACCTCATCGATTCGAACGCTCTGGCCATCGATTTCGAGGAGGTAACCGTGGCAGCCAACATGGTGTCCGTACAATTTGGCAGCTTCCCTCCAACAGAGACCCAGGATGGGGTTATACCCATCCCTCTGGCAACGATGGAGATTGCTAATCTCCCGCCTGCTCAAGCTGCTGGTCTAGTACCTCTCACAACATCACGAGGGGAAATCATGTGGGTCCATCCGGACCTAGTCCATGAGGTAACTCAGTCCACTCCATCTTCTAAAAAGAAAAGTAGATAAGTCAGATCCTGCCGTACCACCTCAGCAGATAAAGAGGAAGTCACGGCCGTTGTTACTCGATCCGGAGCACAATCTCAACCTGTGGCGAAAAACTCGACTGATGATCATCCGTCCATTACCACGGATGCTCCGGGACCGGCTCAGCCTTCGACGACCGACAAGCCTAGGCCGAAGGAGACTCGCTTCGACAAATCCCTCCGAAAGGAAATATCTCAGGGGCTGGAGAGGCCCTACAACTTCGACATCTTGGCGCAATTGGCCAATAAACCGGCCAAATTGTCCTTATATGAACTCCTGAGGCTCTCGAACGATGTCCGTACAGCCTTGAGCGATGCACTTCAAAATGTCGACGCGTACCTGGCTTAGGTCAACCTCACGGGAGAAAATCAGCCCGCGGACCTCCAAGACAGTGCCTGTACGGGAGCAATGCCTAACATCGTCTTCACTCCACAAGACATGCTCATCAAGACTAATCTACACGATCGCCCATTATACTACACAAGCTACATCGGCGACATAAAAGTGGACCGGATGCACATTGACCCTGGGTCTTCCATAAGCATCATTCCAAAAGGACTACTGCATCATCTTCGCATCCCAATGCATCGCCTGACCCCTACAAACACCGCCATCAGCGGGTTCAATTCGGGCAGGAGCTACCCAATCGGGAAGATCCGTCTGAAATGTCAGATTGGCGATCTCCAATCAGAAGTCACTTGCTACGTCATAGATGCCGACACTTCATACAACATCCTTTTGGGGCGCCCTTGGATACACGATTACATGATCGTGCCTTCCACGCTACACAAATGCTTCAAATATGTCGACAAGTACGGCTTCGTGAGGACAGAATTTGCTGACATCGATCCCTTCAAAGGGGTCGAATCTTATTACTCGGACTCCTGCCTATACGAAAAGTCGAAGAGGCACCTTGAAGGAGAAAATGAACGAACTGATGTTGAAGCAACCACGAGATCAGAAGAGCCTCTGACGATCTACCTCCAGGCTCGCAAACCAGGCAATTCTGCACCCCTTACGGCCACGCTGCGTAAGGACGCGATCAGCCTCTCGGCACAGGAAGAGCAGTTGAGATTCCGGCTGCCAAGGTCCGGCCAGGTACCGAGACCCACGACAGGGCCACTTACCATCAGATTGCCGAGAGTCGGTCAATCCCAAACAGAGAAGCTCAATCCCTCCGATAGACCTCTGACGATACGCCTGCCTAAGAAAGGTCGTTACCCCGATGAGAGGTCTGACACTTCAAGCGAACCAGCCACCCCTCGTTCCACATCAAGTGCCAGACTGGGGGTTGCTAGTCTACCGACAACCCCACGCTCCGCTCCGTCAGTTGAGCCTCTGAAGATCAAGCTGACTAAGATGCCCTCTCAATCTTCATTCACACAGGGGGTAGCCGAAGAAGAACCAGAGCTAGCCAAGTATGAGGCTGCCCACACTGACGCTCCCTCCGCAGGTGATGTAATCCCTCTAAAAAAGATACCTTACTTCATCAATAAAGGGTTATCTTTGAACTATACCGAGCTCAATAAGCTATGTACAATATATGCTATGGAACACGGTATAGGCACTCAACTACATACACAGGTGACAAATGTGTACACCGCTATCCAACTTACTCCAGTAGAAGACGCTTACCGAATAATCGAGGGAGGGGACCACCCAATCATCTTCGGCCGGACAAACAACCCGCATCCCCTCGCCAGGAAAGAAGTCGACTTCGGGTCAGATGCCGGAAGACTGCCTCTGTATCTCTATAGCCCTCAATCCAAATATCTCATACAGAAACAGGGGTATGATCTAGAGACAACGCCAGGACTGAACTACGACACTGGACGACGATTACCTTTGAAGACGCCAGCCCCGGCGGGCAAACCACGGAACTACTATAACAAAACCCGATGCGGTTTAGGGTATGTAACGCCTACTACGACCCCTGAAAGCTCAGATGAAGAATGCGACTGGCAGTCACATTCAACCGGATCACCGACTTCCGACTCAGATACCAGCATCGGAGATGTGTTCAGACAAGTCATGTCAGTCAACATGGCATTCACCGACGCTTACGAGGAAGACGAAGACATCCCCAAAATCCTTGAGCTAGAGCCATGGGCCCAGCAATTAGACGCACAATGGGAAAAGCGGTTCGAACTGAGAGAACCTCCTACCGAAGATGAGGTCATACAAGTGGATCTCGGCAGCGAATCTTCTCCAAAACCGATCTTTATCAGTAAAAGCCTAACTGACGAAGAACGAGAATCGCTATTAGTACTTGTCAGAGAATACATTGATGTGTTCGCCTGGAGCTATGAAGACATGCCGGGGTTAAATCCTGACATCGCTCTCCACAAACTTAATATACGGCCAGATGCAAAGCCAGTCAAGCAGCAACAACGACGCTTCCGCCCAGGCGTCATGGACGCGATCGAAACTAAAGTCAACAAGTTAATAGCCAGCGGCTTCATTCGTGAAGAGCAACATCCTGATTGGGTCGCCAATATAGTACCCGTCCTCAAGAAGAATGGGAAGATTCGAATCTGCATCGACTTCCACAACCTGAACGAGGCATGCCCCAAAGATGAATTTCCCCTTCCTATCACAAACATCATGATCGACAATACATGCGACTTTGAACGTATATCATTCATGGATAGATTTTCGGGGTACAATCAAATCAAGATGTCTCCCGACGACGAAAAGCACACTTCATTCCGAACCCCGATTGGCACATACTGCTACACAGTCATGCCATTCGGTCTAAAGAATGCTGGCGCTACATATCAGCGAGTCATGAGTATCATTTTCAGAGAACATTTGCGCAAGACAGTGGAATGCTATGTTGACGACATCGCCGTCAAGAGTCGTCGTAAGGAGGATCATCTGCAAGACCTGAGAACGGTGTTCAACTTAATGCGAGCCCACAATCTGAAGATGAACCCTACAAAATCGTTCTTGGGCGTATCCAGCGGGAAGTTCTTGGGCTTCATCATCACTGCACGGGGTATCCATGTAGACCCCGAGAAAACGAGGGCAATCATAGAGATGGGTCCCCCGAAAAATCTCCGTGAACTTAGAGGCCTCCAAGGGAGGCTAGCTTATATCAGGAGGTTCATTTCCAACCTCTCCGGGCGATGCCGACCGTTCACCCACCTCATGGAGAAGGGAGTCTCATTCGTATGGGATGAGGAATGCCAGCGCGCTTTCGATGACATCAAAGAATATTTATCAAACCCTCCAGTCCTGGTGGCCCCGGTCCCTGGAAACCATTCATGCTCTATGTACGAGCAATGGAACAAACAATGATGCAGGCCACGAGCAGGCCATTTACTATCTCAGCCGAATGATGGTCGGGCCCGAACACCGATACACCGCTGTGGAGAAAGAATGCCTTGCCCTGGTATTCGCCATTCAAAAGATGCGGCACTATGTCACGGGGCAAACCATACATATGATCTCATGAATAAACCCTCTCAGGGTCCTCATGACCAAACCAGGGGCACGCAGCTCCCGCCTCGCTACATGGGCGATATTGCTGTCCGCCTATCATATGGTCTTCGTTCTGCAGAAGGCTGTCAAAGGTCAAGCCCTGGCAGACTTTTTGGCGGCCCATCCAGGATCGGAATCATCCAGAATATACGAACAAATCCCAGATGAGGTCGCCGATTCAAATACAACCACCCATGATAACATATGGCGGATGTTCTTCGATGGCACTTCAAGAACCGGACCCAAGGGAAACATCGTCGTTGGAGTCGGAGTAGTATTGGTCTCTCCTACCGGGCTAGTGATCAATCGCGCCTACTCTCTCACGGAACCCTGCTCTAACAATATGGCCGAGTACAACGCTTTGGTCATTGGCCTCCAACTCGCAAGAGAACTGGGGGTAGAATACCTTGAAGCATACGGCGATTCGTAATTAATCGTCAACCAGATCCGGGGGACGTACGAAGTCCGCCATGAAGACATGATCCCTTACCACCAAATAGCGATCAACATTATCTCATCATTCGAGGGATTCTTCATCGAACACGTCCCCAGACTTCAAAATATCGAAGCTGATGTCCTAGCAGGCCTGGCTGCTTTCCTAGCAGTGCCAAACCACTCTCATCATTCGGTCGATGTAATCGACCGTGAGCTGGTCTGCCCCAAGAACAACGTTCAAGCCATGGCGAGTTATTCTGCTCAGATGATCGACGAAGCACCAGACTGGAGACAACCATTCATAGACTTCATGGTCTACGACATCCTGCCCGAGAACCCGAAGGAGGCTACTTCTATCAAACGGCGTTCTCTCAGATTCTTCTACGATACAGAGACGAAAATGCTGTATCGCCACTCCTACGACGGATTACTACTTCGGTGCTTGTCGAACGCAGAAGCCAAAGAAGCCGTACGAGAGGCTCATGACGGTGTCTGCGGGGCCCATCAGCCTGGCCCTAAGCTGCAAGATCGCCTTCGCCGGATGGGCTACTACTGGCCTACGATGGTGGCTGATGCGATAGATTATGCCAGAAAATACAAGGCCTGCCAAGTCCACGCAGACTTCATTCACCAACCATCCGAATTTCTACATCCGACAGTGGCGTCCTGGCCATTCGAAGCATGGGGAATGGATATCATTGGTCCAATCACCCCACATTCCTCCCGAGGATATCGCTTCATACTGGCGATCACTGATTACTTCTCAAAGTGGGCAGAAGCTGTCCCACTCGCCGAAGTCAAGACTTCGAACGTGATCAGCTTCCTGAAACACCATGTCATCTACCGCTTTGGACTGCCCCGAAGGATCATCCATGATAATGGTCCGCAGTTTATAAGCCACGCATTCTACCGATTCTGCGACAAACACCGCATTCAGAATGTCGCTTCGACACCATACAATCCGGCAGCAAATAGGTTAGTAGAGGCATTCAACAAAACAATCATTAAACTCCTCAAGAAATTTGTCTCCTCCAACAAACGCGACTGAAACGAGAAGCTCGGCGAGTGCTTATGGGCTTATCGCACCACGGTTCGAACAGCCACCGGGAATACACCATTCTCTCTGGTATACGAGAGTGAGGCAGTTCTCCCATTAGAGACTCAGATTCCCTCACTCCGAGTTGCCCTCACTTATCAATTGACAACGGATGATAACTACCGACGTCGACTATAAGAGTTAGAGGCCTTAGATGAAAAATGCCTCCTAGCTCAGCAAAGGATCGAATTATACCAAGCACGCATCTCAGGAGCCTTCAACAAAAAGGTCAAAGTCAGAACATTCCAAGTGGGCGATCTTGTTTTGGCAGTCAGGAGGCCAATGGTCATGACTCACAAGACCACCGGCAAGTTCCAGCCAAAATGGGAAGGCCCATTTATCATCGAGGCCGTGTTCTCCAATGGTGCTTACCGCTTCGCCAAGCAGAACGGAGACTTGCTCATGTTGCCCGTCAACGGCAAGTTCCTGAAGAAATACTATGTTTAAACAACATTTTCCAGAGTTTTGAGTCATGTGCCCGCTGGTACCACTGAACTCAACCCCCTAATTTTCTAACTCATCGAGTCACGTACCCTCTTGTACCACTGAACTCAACCCCCTAATTTTCCAACTTATTGAGTCACGTACCCTCTTGTACCGCTGAACTCATATCCCAAATTCCCAAGTCATGTACCTGCTGGTACCTCTGAACTTACACTTTGATTCCAACATTCACAGATTTTTGAGTCATGTACCCGCATGTACCGCTGAACTCATGCCCTTCTTTCATAAACCATACCCCAAATTCCTAAGTCATGTACCTGCTGGTACCTCTGAACTTACACTTTAATTCCAACATTCATGGATTGTCGAGTTATGTGCCCATCGGTATCCCTGAACTTACATCCCGGTCACTCTTTTAAAAGAAAGTCATGTATAATCATACCACTGAACTTTCTTCCTACAAGAGATCCTCCCTCATGATCTAATACCTGCACTCCCAGTGCACAACAAAGGTAACGGATCCACAAATTTCCAAGATGACCATGTCCTCATTACCTCTGAGTCGTTCCACTTCCGCCAAAAATAAATCACCCCTACATAAAATTTCCATGTCCTCATTACCTCTGAGTTGTTCTATGTACCCCCCTGTCAAAGAGACCCTCATGCTCACCATGTCCTCAGAACCTCTGAGTCAGTATGATTGGTTCCTTTCTTTTAAACTTATTGTCCGTATCCAAAACCAGGGTATGTTAGGGACAATGGGTCCACGCAAAATGACCCGATAAAAGGATTATTACAAAGCAAAAGAGTGAAGCAAATATATATTCCATTCATTCAGAAATCAGTTACATCCACACGGTTACAGGAAAGTTCTTCATTACAGACAAGACACCTCAAACCCCTAGTTACAAAAATACGTATACAACTCCTTCAACCACAATACGTATGAAGGATGTAACTGAGGAAGATCCTCGTCCAGAATGGGAGAATTAGGATTCCCAGCGGTGTCACCCTCAGCAGTCTCGACAGTGGGGAAGACGTCGTCCCTCTCAGGCTCCGATTCTTCTTTCATTATCTCCTTCTTAATAGAGGAAGGCCCCTGATTGACGCCAGGGAGCGACGGATCCTCTACCACTGCAATATCAGCACTCGGTGGAGACGCTATAAGAACCAAAAGACGATGAGAAATGATGAAAACAGTCAAAAGATATTCAGAAGTGTTTATGCGACTCGTTTAAAGAAAACTCTTATGCGGCTTGGACATGGAATATATTTCATGCGGCTCATAGGATGTGTATGCGGACCACGTAATCTAAAAATCTCGCATCAAAATGATTATGCACGAAGCAATGCAGCAGAGCAGCATTTTTTAGGGTTTTAGAGCACCCAATCTTCCGCACAGTCCTTACCTTCGACGACAACATGAACATCAAGACGAATGGGGGGTGCGGCAATTGAAGACGAAGCCGACTTCCTGCTCCTAGCCACAACCTTCTTCACTGCCTTGGAAGCCCTAGGTGCCATCGCGGTTTGTCAGTTGGAAGAAGAAAGCAAGACAGAAATCTTAATCAGAAAGAGTCTAAGAGAGAAATCCTTCCATTTATAGAGAAAGGAGGACCAAGACCGACGCTTCGTACAAAGTAGTCGACTCTTCGGCTATCGATACGGACTAGCTAATTAGAGGTCAGAAACTCCTAGGATCCTGCCCCAAAAAGGTTTGCATGCATGACATAATGGCGTGGCGAGAGGCTATGCGGCTGAACAATCTATGCGGCCAAGATCTCTATGCGGTCAGGGTTTCATATGCGGTTAGAAGAGCACGACCATGCTTCTTATTCAAAGTATTTCAATTTTACAAATTAAAAACTTTGAAGGGGGTCCTGTAGAAGCATGGAAAATACTAAAGAAATTGACTCATGCGGCCAAGAAAGACCCATGCGGCCCAGAAAACGCATCTGTAGAAGCATGGAAAATACTAAAGAAATTGACTCATGCGGCCAAGAAAGACCCATGCGGCTCAGAAAACGCATGCGGCTCAGGGAGTCATGCGGCATAAGGATCTATGCGGCCGGAGGTATTCCATGCGGCTCAGAAGACACGTGGCGTGACAGTGCTCTCCTCCGATCCATGCTGCATTAATTGTTTTGACGGCTGACCCCTCTGAAAAGTTGACAGACCTGACACCAAAGCAGGTAATTATGACTCTGTCATGATGATGAATCTCTAGGAAAGAGAAAGAAATCTCTGACACAATCCTCCGAGAACAACAAAATGCCACGTGGCCCTGCCACGTGGGTGTGCTTATGCGGCTCGAAGTGAAGACTTCCCATGCGGGTCAGAGTGAAGCTGTCCCATGCGGCTCGAGTGGAATCATCCCTATGCGGCTCAAGAAGATCATGTCCATGCGGCTCAAGCAGACACACCATTATGCGGTTCATGCGGCTCATCATATGGTTCAGAAGTCTGAAGGAGGGAGCCACTGCCCAGACAGTCCTGACACGTGTCCCAAGTCTTATGCGGCCCAAAATTCATGCGACCCAAATCCCATGCGGCCCAATCTGTATGCGGTTCCGGTCTCACCATTGGCTCTCAGGACACGTGTCCTCAGCCGATCAATCTCCCAGATTTATGGCAATCTAAGATTGGGTCGAATCCCAATGATCTGGGGCACGTGGCAGGAGGATAAATTTGATTTATTCGCAGATATGAGAGAATCATTATAAGGAAGATTTATGCCAATCAGCATTGATTGCTAATGGGGATTTGGTGTAATCTACCCTTAATGGTTCTGATTCGTCACAATCAGAAACGAACGGTCTGGATTGATCAATCCCCAAGCCGCCGCCATCTCCAAGAGCTAATCATTGGCAACCCTAGCGATCACATCCCACTATTATAAATAGCAAGGTGCCATTCCCTTGTATCATATAGAGAGATATACAAAAAGAAACCAGAGAAGAATACGTATACACAGAGAGACTTCCCTCATAGTCAGAGAGAGAATATACACAGAGAGATAGAAGCCAGGAGAGCAATCAGAGAGAGAGCAAGAAGGCATCTCTTCGTCAACGACCAAGCAGATCTTCTCCGAGTCAAGGCTGCGTACCGATCGTCCAAGGAGTAAGGCAGAGCGGCCGTCGCTTTCCCGAGCCTCTATCGTCACCCCCAGAATCAAAAATAAACAATCGTACTTAGACTGCTGTACCTAGGTTTTCATCCCTAGGCTTTCTTTGTACGAGCGAGTTTGTATTGTGAGTCTAAGTTCAGTCCTCCGATAATTGTTCTGTACTTTTACAATCAATGGCAAACAAGGCCCTGCTTCTAGGAGGGAGTTTTAGTCACCAGACCTAATTTGAGGTGAGTTTTCGAACTAGACTTTAGCATGTCTTTTGTGATATTTTGTTACACCCTTGCTTGTATGTTTTGATACCTTGTGAATGACTTGTGCAGTAGTATGGCTAGTATGGCTAGTTGAGACCTCAGACTGATATTGTCTGCCACGACCCTGTATGTTATTCTTTCAAATTGCATGATTTAGATGAGCTTCTAAGACCATGATTGTTGGGGGACGAGACTCTAGAAGAAGTACGACCATCTTAATTTCGAGGACAAAATTCTTCAAAGGAGGGTAGACTTGTAACACCCACTTTTCTAAAATAAGGATAATTTTGAACTTTTATAATTTTTGATTAATCAATAATAAGATTTAACTCATGTTATAATTTTTAGTGATTTTTAATTAATTTAAAACTATTTAAATATTCAAATGTGATTTTGATGGCTAACTAGTGTAACCCTAGAATTGCTAAGCCTAGAGACTAACCATGACCATGGGAGCCTAATCATGTGATTAGAATGTCATATTACTACTTTTTAGCCTCAGGATATTTTGGTTATTTTGACAATTTTGTGAAATTATAAATTGTATTAATTAAATATGTGCTAATTGTTTAGTTGAGACTTGACCTAGAATCTTAGCCTAATCTAGATTACCTTGAGCTTAGAATCTTGATTAGGATAACCTAGTAAATAACAAGATTAACAATATCGTGATATTTCTAAGTAGAATATTTATCCCTTAGGATATTTGTGAAAAAGAAAGCCTTAGGACTAATTGAACCAATAGAAAGACTTAAAATTGGATGGACAATTCCTAGCCACTCATCTACATCTAAAATCTAACCCTAATTCATCTAATGGCAGCCACTATAGGTAGGTTAGCCTTCCTTCCTTTCATTTCATTCCATCTTGCCTCTTTTCCTTCACAAAGTGTTCTTCCCCAAATTAAAGAGCTTCCCTCTTTGATTTGATCTCCAAATCTATACATCCCTCCACCAAAACTTCCATCCAACCTTCTCATACTACCAAGGGAGGGTGCTAGCAAAGATTTGGAGCAAAGTGCAAGAAGGAGTGTCCTTTTTGGAAGATCTTCGTGTCGGAGCCGTGTCCTCGGGAGTATCATTAGGATTCCACTCCCAATAGGTAAAACCAACCCTCTAAATTGATTTCCTATGCATATTAGTTTATTTTGAATCCATATAGGATCCACTCCCATGCATGTACCCCATTTAGATTCAAATTTGAGGCCATTTGGAGCTCTCTTGAGGATTTTAGATATGTGTCTTGTGTCCTACTTGATAGATCCCAAATTAGGACACCCTATATGTATGTATGTATGATAATAGTTTAAATAGATATTTAAATTCAGTTTTAGAATGTTTAGAGAGTGGATTGATCTTAGTTAGAATAAGTTTTATTTGGATACCTATGTTGGTATCCAAGTATCTTGGCCTACAAGTGTTTCTTTTATCCAAAACAACTTAAATTCGTCATAAAATTCATCCACGTTTTTATTAACCAAAACAACTTAGAAATGTCATAAGTTTTAGCTTAGAACTCCGATTTATCTTCCATTTTTAAAAGAATCGTATCGAAGTTAGTTTTCCAAATATATATATTTTAATAAGCCAAAATCATTCTGGAACTTTCTGTAAAACTATTTGAGTGTCAGCTATCCGAAAGACAAACTTGTTTCAGTATTTTCGCAATTCCTGGAGCTTCCGGACATGGAAATGCGATTCGTTTGAAGTTTCGGAAAGCTAACACGAAGGGCTACGACATACTTTAATACTAGAATTTAGTGAAGGCCTAATTGGTACAGTATTGATTTTAAGTAGAAGAGTGACTATACGACATAGGCATTTTGTGTAACCTATGCGCCTATGTAGTATGGATATTAAATGAATGTAGAGTATGTAATGCATGATATGTCAGATGAATAAAATGATATATATATGATATGTATCCTCTTTACATTAATGTATATATATGGTTGAATGTAAGCATGTTGGAATGCAATCAATCTAATGTATGTAAGCAATGCATAAATGCATGAATGAAAGAATGATATGGAATGTGTTCATGAAAGTATATAATGAATGCTAGATATGAATGCAAGGTATACATGTAATGATAGATATGAATGCATAATATATACATAATGTAATGCAATATATAATGATAGCATGTATGGTAATGTAAAATATATGATGCAAGCATGTATATGTCCACTGTTTTTCTTTTTTCTCACATTTTTCCTTCCCTTTCTTTTCCATTTCAGTTTTCCCCCTTTTTTTCCTCTTCTATTTTTATATGTTGCATACAATGTATATATTGTATAGATGCATGTAAGTATGTAATATGCATGAATGACATGTATGTAATGAAAATAAGTATATGCATGAAACTTAATAATATGTGAATGGATATAATGCATGAACTGAAGTATGCATGTATATGGGATATGAATGAATGATATATATATGTGTTATTGTAATGTAATGTATGTATTCACATATATTTTGAGTTAAATATATGAGTTTGTATGCATATCTTATATGTATGTATGTGTGCAGGAATGAATGTAACATAATGTAGAGTACGAATATATGAATATAATGTATGCAAGTATATAATGTATTCAAATATATATGTATGCATCTATGTATGTATGTATAGGTGCATGAATGAATACAAGTATGCATATATGATCTGTATGTAGGCATGTATGCAATGTATGTATCTATATATGATATGTATGTATGCAATGTAAGTATGTATGTATGCATTTCTATTAACTGAGTTAACCTATTACCTTTTACACATGCATTCATACACCCTTTGACACCATGTATCCCATGTCACATACACCTACCTATTACTAAATCTGAGAACATTAACACATATCCTTTCACACACATGTCACACACACACTCACTTACTCTTTTACCTCTCCTTCTCTCCCTCTCTATGTATATATGTATGTGCCTATATATATAGCTTTCCTATATATATATCTATGTATATGAATATGTTAATGTGAATAATATATATACATTATATGACTAAGTTTGTGTGCCTTGTTAGCTTATGGCTTAGTTTTGTGCTTGGTATAGCAAGTGACTTAGGCTATGAGTTAGTAGCTATCTTGGATACTTGATTTGCATATACTTAGTTTGTTTAGACCTAGAATTGACTAACCTAGACTAGTTGACTATTGTTGACCCAACCCTAGCTAGTTTGACCATAGTTGACTAGAGTTGACCTAGTTTGACTTTATAGTGACCAGAGTTGACCAAGAGTTGACTTTGAAATAGATTGACTTAGACTCATGTAGATTGCATTATAATTTCAATTATCATATAAATTGAACTCTTTATAACCTATGTTGTTCTAACTAGGACTCTGTGACTCCAGTTGGCCATCTTTTTATATCAGTTGTTCAGGGTATCAGGTGAGTACATTTTTTTACCGTTTCATACTTGCTAGAACTTATATTCCTGCTCTAGATTACTTTACTTGATGTTGTCACGTTGGTTACACGGATTGGTACTATATGGATATTTTCATAAGATGTTATCCCCTTCGGGAGCATCAGATACTTCATGTCATGTGTGTTTCACTTACATCACGTATCTCCATGCTTTACTATTCATGTATACTCTTGTGATTCATATACTCTCATGTTCACAGAGCCCTCATGAATCAATTTCATATGCTCTCATTTATGAGGCAGTGGAATCATGAATCTTGACATAACTTGTCTGGATCATTGTGTATTGATTAGGGATGGGGGAGTAGAAATAGTCATGTAAATAATCCCAAAGTAGCGTAATCATGAATCAATTCTGTAGTGTAATCATGAATCAGTCCCATCCATTCACATGTCTATCTTTACTCTGATTCACTAGTCACTTACAGTTCTTTACTTATAGTAGATATTTCCATTATAGTTATCTCTTTTACTTCTTGTACATTCTCTCATTTATTCATGTATCTTACTCTATTGCATGTTTATTATCTTCTGACATGATATGAACTGTGTGAGATGTATTGTGCTCGTTCCTGTCCCGACTGGACCTGTTGAAAATATTACAGATGACTGCCCTGAGGACATTTGCCCTACTTGCCTTGGAGCAGGAGATGGCTTAGCTACCTTTAGCCCCGACACTTAGGAGTGATCGGGAGACTAGCTAGTAGACTTGGTTTAGTTTTCATGTTTTAGAACTTGAATTGTAATAACTTGAGATATGAGTTTATTTGAGATATTATTATTTAGTAGTTTATATTTATTGTTGTTTAGTCTGTAGTTATAAACTTCTGTGTTATCTTATCGTTCTTAGACTGTGGTTGAGATTTCATTATATCTATACTTGTCCTCCATTCGGAGTTGAGATTTGACAAGTACATTATATAATTGTATGAATTGTTGATTAGATAGTAACTTAGGACAACGTTCTACCGTCGATACTGCGGCGTAGGCTGGACGTACCCATTTTTCGTGCCCCTACACTGAGTGCGGGTCGTGTCAACAACTATGTGAATTTTGAATGAATAGGCATTGTAGACTAGCCGTTGGTGTCTTAGGGATAGATTTTTTAATGTTCAGTACTATTAGTAATAAAATGATAATTTGAGAATCAGTTTGGACTCTAAACTTGTAACCTTATAAATTTTCATGTTCTGAGTCAAATGGGTTCAGTTATGTAGCATTGGGCTTATGGTGATGGGCCTAAACAGGTTATGTTTGGGTTGCTGATTAATAAGTTCAATAGAACCTATTTTATGGACCAGGTAGGCTATGGGTGGGTTATATTCAGCTTTTAGACTGAATCAATTGATTACAAGAGATGAACCTGACTCACTAAACTACTATGGGCTTGATTCAGAATAGGGGTTGGACTTATGAGGGAATAAGTTAGGGAATATGGTAGGAAGTTTGTGATAAGAAAGAAATAGTGCTTTAATATCAAGATTTAGTTGTTGGATAACAGTAATGGATTTAGAAATTTTGATTAAGAAGTCCTTTAGAATATTATTTAAAATCTATTATTTCCTATTTCTAAGTGATCTAGAAGACTTGGACAAAACCCTGGAAAAGAGGCAAGTACATGTACTCAGTATTACTATCATTGCATGCATTGCACTCACACTTATTATCGTGTCATTATTGCACTTGTTTCTGATTGATTGCATTATTTCTCGTGTCAGGTGGGAGACATTCTAGAGACATGTGTGTAGAAGCATAGAAAATACTAAAGGAAATAATTCATGCGGCCAGGAAAGATCCATGCGGCTCAGAGAATTTCATGCGGCCCAGGGAATCATGCGGCATAAGGAGCTATGCGGCCCAAGGCATTCCATGCGGCTCAGAGGACACGTGGCCTGATAGTGCTCCCCTCCAACCTATGCTGCATTAGTTGCTACGACGGCTGACCCCTCTGAAAAGTTGACACCCCTGACACAAAGGCAGGTAATTATGACTCTGGCATAATGATGAATCTCTAGGGAAGAGGAAAGAAATCTCTGACACAAATTCCCTGAGAGCCACAAAAATGCCACGTGGCCTTGCCACGTGGGCATTCGTATGTGGCTCGCTTCTCATGCGGCTCAGAATAAATCCTATGCGGCTCAGACTATAAAAGCCTCATGCGGCTCGAACAAAGGACTTCCTATGCGGCTCAGAGTGAATCCATCCTATGCGGCTCAGGCCATGAAAGCCTCATGCGGCTCGAGCGAGGACTTCTCATGCGGTTCAAGAGGATCATGTCTATGCGGCCCAGGAGGATATATACCTATACGGCCCAGGTGGATATGTACGTATGCGGCCCACAAGGATTATTCCTCTGTGGTTAGAGGACTCAAGTTAGGGCCACTGCCTACGCAGCCCTGACACGTGGGCTTAACCATATGCGGCTCACATTCATATGCGGCTCACATACATATGCGGCTCACTAGTCATGCGGTCCAGATCCCCCCAGCAGCCCCTAGGACACGTGCCTAAACCGATTAATTCCTCAGATTTGCTGCCATTAAAGAATGGGTCAAATCCCAATAAATCTGGGACACGTGGCAGAAGAATAGATCTAATTTATTCGCAGATATCAGAAGATCAGTATAAGGAAGATTTATTCCAATCAGCATTAATTGCTCATGGGATTTGGTGTAATCTACACCTAATGGCCCAGATTCATCATAATCAAGATGAATGGCCTAGATTGACCAATCCCCAAGCTACCGCCATCTCTAAAAATTAATCATTGGCAACCCTAATGATTACATCCCACTATGATAAATAGCAAGGTGCCATTCCCTTGTAAAGATATACAATTTCAGAGAGAAAAATACGCATATACAGAGAGACTCCCCAATAGTCATAGAAAAGAATACACACAGAGAGAGAGAAGCCTGAAGAGCAACAGAGGAGCAAGAAGAGCATTTTTTCGTCAACGCCAACCATCTTTTCGCAAGGAGCCAAGGCTGCATACCGATCGTCCAAGGAGTAAGGCAGGGCTGCCGTCGCCTTCCCGAGCCTCTATCGTCACCCCCCAGAATCTAAAATAAATAATTGTACTTAGACTGCTGTACCTAGGTTTTCGTCCCTAGGCTTTCTTTGTACAAGCGAGTTTGTAACGTGAAGTAAAAGTTCGGTCCTCCGATAATTGTTCTGTTCTTTTATATTTCATGGCAAACACGATGGCGACTCTGCTGGGGACAAACTTCTCCACGGCTGAGGAGTTGGTGACGCAGTCGGATGCAGCCAAACTTGGTTCTACGCAACAAAAGATGGTCGTCCGCTTCGACCAACAGGTGTTTGAAGAGATGCTCTCCGAAGGAAGCGCTGGCCCGGTCCAGAAGCGCACCCGTACGATAAAGGCTCGCAGAGAGTGGAGGCCAAAATCATTTGCTCCTCCCCAAGCCCTCGACGGGATACCCTCTGTTGCTCAAGACGGCGAGAAGGGCTCTTCTGCGGCCCCACTTCAGACCGTAGACAACTCTGCTGTCCCCAAGTCCGGCAGAAGAAAACACTATGATGCTGGACTTGCAGGGGCAAAGAGGAACTCTACGCGAACCAAGCCGCATAGGGGTGCTAGCCGTATGGAAAAAGCTCATGCGGCCACATCCGCTAGCCGCATGAAGAAAAATTATGCGGTCACATCTGTCAGCCGCATGACTTATGCGGCTACAGTCGCCAATCACATGGATGAGACACATGCGGCCTTGGGAGTCAATCGCTTGCAGAAAACCCATGCGGCCATAATTGCCAACCGCATGCGGCCAGCCTGCACGGTCGTGACTCCTAGCCGCTCAAAAACAACTCATCCAACATCAGAAGACAACCGCATGCAGACAGCCTGCACGGTACCCAACTCTAGCCGCATAGCGTCCGTTCCACGCTTCTCTCAATCAGTCTTCGACCGTCTCTCATACGGTCCTGACCCTGATGGTTCTCTGGATGATAAGCCAGACTCTGTGGCATTCAACTTGGACTCCTCCTATTATGCACCCGTAAGTGCTAAAAGGAGGAAGTCTAGGACAGCGCGGGCTCATCAGGCCCAGTCAGCTGTCCCAACCTCTGACTATCGGGGCGTCCCGTTGACTATTACACGGGCCTCGGATGGGAAGTTGTATACAACAACTCGAGTCCAGCCCCCGGCGGCAAACGGACAGAGTGGTTCTTCTGACTTGCGGGAGGCGATCCTCCACAAACGCAAGGAAAGAGGAGGAGTGTGGGCATGCAAAGAGTCCTCGCTTGGACATCGCTGCACCCAATTCATCGTCAACTGCTGTTGCAACAATGCAGCAATGACGGAAGATCGGCCATCCGTCTTCCAAAGACTACAGCATCCGAGCTCAGACGATGAGGCACCTCCGGTTGTCTCCTGCAATTCCGCTTAGAAGGTCCCCGCCGAGGGAGAGGGAAAAAGACAAGCACCTCCAGTCCCAAGATATCAACCACTACAGCTAAGAAACTGTCTTCTGAACGGTTGTCCTCTACCGGTGTATTCCAACACACCCGTTCAAATACGAAATCTACCACGATGGAAAATTCATCATCCACATCGCTGGGGGTTGTAGAAACTGGGGGTAGCACTCCTCCGAACATCCGCAACAATCCGATGTTTCAAGGAGCCGAGCCCGGACAAACAACTCTCCTATCAGGTACAACAGACGCTGATGCCCCCGAGGACATCCGTAACTCCCAAGACGAAGCAAGCTCTGAAGCTGGGGATACCGTTCCCTCCAAGTCCGAGCCCGAAGAGAACATTCCCACCTATCCCGATGACTTCTCGGTGCATGGGTACGACTCGGAGGGCGTATCCTCCACCGTTCCTTCCATCACTCCTCATGTAAGGACGGTTTTTATGATGGACAGCAATCAAGGTGGTTCCAATGATCGCTAGCGTATCGACAATCTTGAAGCCATATTACTTGCTTTGGTCAAGTCTGTAGACGAGATTAAAGCGGCCCTGCCAACTCTACAAGGAGGAACGCCTGGTCAAACAAGTACGGGCCCCGCGGTCAATGTGGATTCGAACTCAGCAGCACCAAATCCGGGCAATAATCCTCCCGAAATAACAGCCCCTACCACTACAGACGAGACCCGAGAAGTAAGGAGAGAGGTCCAGGAGCTCCGAGCCATGTTCTATGCCCGAGAAAACGCTCAAGATCTCAGAATACGGCAACCGTACCCTGCTGAATGGAGGGATGTTCCATTCCCGCCAAAATATAAGCCGTTCAATATCAACCCGTATGATGGCAAGACCTCAGCAAGTCGATACTTCACTTACTTCGAGGTCACCACCAACCATCTGCCCCATGATGATGCTATCCTCACACGGTTATTCATTGGGGCGTTGGAAGGAGTCGCCTTCGATTGGTACCGCAATCTGTCGGACAACTGCATCCACTCCTTCGCCGGCTTCAAGCGCCTGTTCTTGGAGAGGTTCTACGAAGTAGGACAGGATGTCACTATGTCCACTCTCATGGACGTCATCCAAGGGGAGAAGGAGTTGACAAGAAACTACATCGAGCGGTTCCACCAGACCGCCATGAAGCTGCCTTCCGGAAATTCAGATTCCTCTTTGATTGAAATTTGTCAAAAGAGACTGCTTCCAACGACCAGTCTCTGGATGGACGAAAGTCAATTCAAAGATTGGAAGGCGTTCATCATCAGCGCCGCAAGAGCCGAAGAACGACTGAAGAAGGCTCGCCAATTGGGATTGCACATCTCAGAAGGAGAAAACAAGGGCAAGCGTCCCAACAACGATAATGGGGGTAACCCCTCCAACAATCGGGACAGCAAGGGGAAGCAGGCTATGGTGGCCGATACAACACAAAAACCTGAGCTGAAGCCCGCAGACAAACAATGGCCCCAAATCGATTACTCCTGCGAAGACGGCCACGTCAAGCCTATCTTGGACATGCTCATACAAGGAGAGAGAATTCAGCTTCCTCCACCAAGACGGGAGCCTCGGTCGGCTGATCTGGAGAACCCAAAGTTCTGCCATTACCACCGTTATGTACACCACGCTACACACGACTGCTACCAACTAAAACGGTACATCCAAAGCCTCATCGATTCGAACGCTCTGGCCATCGACTTCGAAGAGGTAACCGTAGCAGCCAATATGGTGTCCGTACAATTCGGCAACTTCCCTACGACGGAGACTCAAGACGGGGTGATCCCCGTCCCTCTGGCGACAATGGAAATTACCAATCTTCCACCTCCCCGAGATCAGGCTGCTGGTCTAGTACCTCTCACCACCTCACGAGGAGAGGTCATGTGGGTCCATCCAGACTTGGTGTCAGAAGTAACTCGGCCCACACTATCTCCTACCAACCAAAAGAAGAATGGAAAAATCAGGACCTGCCACACAATCTCAGCAGACAACGAGGAAGCTACAGCCGTCGTCACACGGTCCGAAGCGCAATCCCAACCTGTGGTTGACAGCCCAGCTGAAAATCATCAACCTACTACAACTGATGCTCCGGGACCGGCTCAGCCTTCGACGACCGACAAGCCTAGGCCGAAGGAGACTCGCTTCGACAAATCCCTCCGAAAGGACGCAGCCCAAGGGCTAGAGAGGCCCTATAACTTTGACATCTTAGCATAATTGGCTAACACTCCGGCCAAATTGTTACTATACGAAGTCCTAAGGCTCTCCAAGGACGTTCGTATTGCCTTGAGCGAAGCACTCCAAATTGCGGATGCCTATCTGGCTCAATCCAACCTCACCGGGGAGGACTCACCCGTGGATCTCCAAGACAGCGCCTGCACGGGAGCAATGCCCAACATCGTCTTCACTTCGCAGGACATGCTCATTAAAACCAACCTACATGATCGCCCGCTATACTACACAGGATACATCGGCGATGTGAAGGTGGATCGGATGCACATAGATCCTGGCTCTTCCATAAGCATCATCCCGAAGGGTCTGCTACATCATCTCCGCATCCCAATGCATCGCCTGACACCTACAAGCACCGCCATCAGCGGTTTCAATTCGGGCAGGAGCTACCCTATTGGGAAAATTTGTCTGAAGTGTCAAATTGGCGACCTCCAATCTAAAGTCACCTGCTACGTCATAGATACAGATACTTCTTACAACATCCTCTTGGGGCGCCTATGGATACACGATTATATGATCGTGCCTTCCACGCTACACCAGTGCATCAAATACGTCGACAAACACGGCTTCTTAAAGATAGAATTTGCTGATATCGATCCCTTCAAAGGGGTCGAATCTTACTACTCGGACTCCTGTCTATACGAAAAGTCGAAAAGGCACCTTGATGACGGAGACGCACAAACTCATACCGAGACAGCCACGGGATCAGAAGGACCCATGACGATCCACCTCCAAGCTCGCAAACCGGGCAAGTCTGCACCCCTTACCGCCACTCTGCGGAAGGACGCAATCAGCCTCTCAGTGCAGGAGGAGCAAATGATAATCCGGCTGCCAAGGTCCGGCCAAGTGCCGAGACCCACAACAAAGCCACTGACAATCAGACTGCCGAGAGTCAGTCAACCCCAAACAGGGAAGCTCAATCCCTCCGACAAGCCGCTGACGATACGCCTTTCCAAGAAGGGTCGTCACCTCGATGCAAGGTCTGATACTTTTAGGGAACCAGCCACTCCTCGCCCCACATCAAATGCCAAACTGGGGGTCACTAGTTTGCCAACAACTCCACGCTCTGCTCCATCAACTGAACCACTGACAATCAAGCTTCCCAGGTCATCCTCTCAGTCTTCGTTCACACAGGGGGTAGCCGAAGAGGAACCGGAGCTAGCCAAGTATGTGGCTGCCCACACTGATGCCCCCTCCTCTGATGATGTAATCTCCCTAGAAAAGATACCTTACTTCATCAATAAAGGGTTATCTTTGAACTACACCGAGCTCAATAAGCTATGTACAATGTATGCTATGGAACACGGTATAGGCGCTCACCTACACACACAGGTGACAAATGTGTACACCGCGATCCAGCTTACTCCAGTAGAAGACGCTTACCGATTATTCGAGGGAGGAGATCATCCGATCATCTTCGGCCGGACGAACAACCCGCATCCCCTCACCATAGAAGAAGTCGACCTCGGGTCAGATGCCGGGAGACTGCTTCTGTATCTCTATAGCCCTCAATCCAAATATCTCATGCAAAAATAGGGGTATGATCTAGAGACGACGCCAGGATTGAACTACGGTACTGGGCGACGATTACCTTTGAAGCCGCCAGTCCCGGCGGGCAAACCACGGAACTACTATAACAAAACTCGATACGGGTTAGGGTATGTAACGCCTACTACGACCCCTGAAAGTTCAGATGAAGAATGCGACCGGCAGTCACATTCATCCGGATCACCAACTTTCGACTCAGATACCAACATCGGAGATGTGTTCAGACAAGTCATGTCAGTCAACATGGCATTCACCGACGCTTACGAGGAGGACGAAGACATCCCCGAAATCCTCGAGCTAGAGCCATGGGCCCAGCAATTAGACGCACAATGGGAAAAGCAATTCAAACTGAGAGAACCTCCTACTGAAGATGAGGTCATATAAGTGGATCTCGGCAGCGAATCTTCTCCAAAACCGATTTTCATCAGTAAAAGCCTAACTGACGAAGAACGGGAGTCGCTGTTAGAACTTGTCAGAGAGTACATTGTTGTGTTCTCCTGGAGCTATAAAGACATGCCAGGGTTAAATCCTGACATCGCTCTTCACAAACTCAACATTCGACCAGATGCGAAGCCGGTCAAGCAACAACAGCGACGCTTTCGTCCAGGCATCATGGACGCGATCGAAGCTGAAGTCAACAAACTGATAGCCAGCAGCTTCATCCGTGAGGAGCAACATCCCGATTGGGTCGCCAATATAGTACCCGTCCTCAAGAAGAATGGGAAGATTCGAATCTGCATCGACTTCCGCAACCTAAACGAGGCATGCCCCAAAGATGAATTCCCCCTTCCTATCACAGACATTATGATCGACAATACCTGCGGCTTCGAACGCATGTCATTCATGGATGGCTTCTCGGGGTACAACCAAATCAAAATGTCTCCTGATGACGAAAAGCATACTTCATTCCGAACACCAATTGGCACGTACTACTATACCGTCATGCCTTTCGGTTTAAAGAATGCCGGCGCCACATATCAAAGAGCCATGAGCATCATCTTCAGAGACCACTTACGTAAGACAGTGGAGTGCTACGTTAACGATATAGCCGTTAAGAGCCGCTGCAAAGAAGACCATCTGCAGGATCTAAAGACGGTATTCAACCTAATGCGACCGTACAATTTGAAAATGAACCCTACGAAGTCCTTTCTGGGCGTATCCAGCGGGAAGTTCTTAGGCTTTATCATCACTGTAAAGGGTATCCATGTAGAACCTGAGAAGACAAAAGCAATCATGGAGATGGGTCCCCCGAGAAATCTCCGCGAACTCAGAGGCCTTCAAGGAAGGCTAGCTTATATCAGAAGATTCATTTCCAACCTCTTCGGGTGATACCGACCGTTCATGCACATCATGAAGAAAGGAGTCTCATTTGTATGGGACGAGGAATGTCAGCGTGCTTTCGACAGCATCAAAGAATATTTGTCAAATCCTCCAGTTTTGGTGGCCCCGGTTTCTGGAAAACCATTCCTGCTCTATGTACGAGCAATGGAACACTCCCTTAGGGCTCTACTGGCACAGAACAACGACGCAGGCCATGAACAGGCCATATATTACCTCAGCCGAATGATGATCGGGCCAGAGCACCGATACACCGCTGTGGAGAAGGAATGCCTCGCCCTGGTGTTCGCCATTCAGAAAATGCGACACTATGTCACCGGACAAACGATACATGTGATCTCATGGGTCAACCCTCTCAGAGTCCTCATGACCAAACCAGGGGCACTTAGCTCTCGACTCGCTACATGGGCAATATTGCTGTCCCCTAATCATATGAGGTTTGTCCCACAAAAGGCAGTCAAAGGTCAAGCCCTGACGGACTTTTTAGCAGCCCATCCAGGCTCGAAATCCTCCAGAATATACGAAGAGATTCCAGACGAGGTCGCCGACTCGCATACAACCTCTCACGAGGCTATATGGCGAATGTTCTTTGACGGTGCTTCAAGGACCGGACCTAAAGGTAATATAGTCGTCGGAGTCGGGGTAGTGCTGGTCTCCCCTTCCGGATTGGTGATCAATCGTGCCTATTCCCTCACAGAACCCTGCTCTAACAATATGGCCGAGTATAACGCTCTGGTCATTGGCCTCCAACTTGCAAGAGAGCTGGGAGTAGAATACCTTGAAGCATACGACGATTCCCAACTAATCGTCAATCAGATCCGAGGTTCGTACGAAGTCCGCCACGAAGACATGATCCCTTATCACCAAATAGCGATCGATATCATCTCGTCATTTGAGGGGTTCTTCATCGAGCACGTCCCCAGACTCCGAAATATTGAAGCCGATGCCCTAGCTGGTCTTGCCGCTTCCCTAGCAGTTCTGAATTATGATCGCCAATCAGTGGAAGTGATAGGCCATGAACTGGTCTGTCCCAAAAACAATGTGCAATTCGTGGTAAGTTATTCTGCACAGATGATCGATGACGCCCCAGATTGGAGACAACCATTCATCGACTTCGTCGTCTACGACATCCTGCCCGAGAACCCAAAGGAAGCCACTTCCATCAGAAGACGTTCTCTCAGATTCTTCTACGATACAGAGACGAATATGCTGTATCGCCGCTCCTACGACAGATTATTACTTCGGTGTCTGTCAAACGCAGAAGCCAAAGAAGCAGTACAAGAGGCTCATGACGATGTCTGCAGGGCCCACCAGCCTGGCCCAAAATTGCAAGACCGCCTTCGACGAATGGGCTACTATTGGCCCACGATGGTGGCAGATGCGATAGAATACGCTAGAAAATGTAAAGCCTGCCAAGTCCATGCGGACTTCATTCACCAACCATCCGAATTTCTACATCCGACAGTGGCGTCCTGGCCATTCGAAGCATGGGGAATGGATATCATTGGTCCAATCACCCCACCTTCCTCCCGAGGACATCGCTTCATACTTGCGATCACTGATTACTTCTCCAAGTGGGCGGAAGCTGTCCCACTCGCAGAAGTCAAGACTTCAAACGTGATCAGCTTCCTTAAGCATCACGTCATCTACCGCTTTGGACTGCCACGAAGGATCATCCATGATAATGGCTCGCAGTTTGCAAGCCACGCATTCTATCGGTTTTGCGATAAATACCGTATTCAGAATATCGCTTCGACGCCGTACAACCCGGCAGCAAACGGGTTAGCAGAGGCGTTCAACAAAACGATCATCAAACTCCTCAAGAAGTTCGTCTCCTCCAACAAGCACGACTGGAACGAGAAGCTCGACGAATGCTTATGGGCTTATTGCACCACAATTCGAACAGCCACCGGGAATACGCCATTCTTCCTAGTGTACGGGAGTGAGGCAGTTCTCCCATTAGAGACTCAAATACCCTCACTCCGCGTCGCCCTCACTTATCAATTGATAACGGATGATAACTACCGACGTCGGCTGTAAGAATTAGAAGCCTTAGATGAAAAGCGCCTCCTAGCTCAGCAAAGAATCGAGCTATACCAAGCACGCATCTCAGGAGCCTTCAACAAGAAGGTCAAAATCAGAACATTCCAAGTGGGTGATCTCGTTCTGGCAGTCCGGAGGCCGATGGTCATGACTCACAAGACCGTCGGCATGTTCCAGCTAAAATGGGAAGGTCCATTTGTCATCGAGGCCGTGTTCTCCAACGGTGCTTACCGCCTCGCCAAGCAGAACGGAGACTTACTCATGTTGCCCGTCAACGGCAAGTTCCTGAAGAAATACTATGTTTAAACAATATTCTCCAGATCCTCGAGTCACGTACCTGCTGGTACCACTGAACTCGCTCCATAAATTTCCAGATCACTGAGTCACGTACCCGCTGGTACCGCTGAACTCACACTCACCATTCTCCTGATTTTCGAGTCACGTACCCGCTGGTACCGCTGAGCTCACACTCACCATATTCCAGATTTTTGAGTCATGTACCCGCGTGTACTGCTGAACTCATGCCCTTCTTCCATAAAGATATCCCAAATTTCCAAGTCATGTACCTGTTGGTACCTCTGAACTTACTCTTTGATTCCAACATTCATGGATTGTCGAGTTATATACCCATCGGTACCCCTGAACTTACATCCTGGTCACTCTTTTGAAAGAAAGTCATGTATAACCATACCGCTGAACTTTCTTCCTACAAGAGATCCTCCCTCATGATCTAATACCTGCACTCCCAGTGTACAACAAAGGTAACGGGTCCACAAACTTCCAAGACGGCCATGTCCTCATTACCTCTGAGCCGTTCCACCTCCGCCAAAAACAAATCACCCCCTACGTAGAACTTCCATGTCCTCATTACCTCTGAGTTGTTCTATGTGCCCTCCTTCATTGAGCCCACTCCTGTCATGTCCTCATTACCTCTGAATGGGAAGGCTCCGTCGAAGAAACCTTCATACTTGCTATGTCCTTATTACCTCTGAGTAAGTATGATGACCCACTTTTGACCTATTATCTGTACCCATAACCGGAGTACGCCAAGGGTAATAGGTCTACAAATGTCCTCTACTGACCATCAATATCCTCCGTCGAGTTCACTCCTGCCATGTTCTCATTACCTCTGAGTAGGAAGACTCTACATTTAAAAAACCTTTCCACTTGCCATGTCCTCGTCACCTCTGAGCAAGTATGTCGGTTCCCCTTCATCCTATTATCCGTGCCCTAAACCAGGGTACGCCAAGGATAATAGGCCCACAAAATATCCTCAGCTAAATTTCTCAGCACAAATTTATCACCACATCAAGCCCTAGGAGCCCAGCTGCTCTACGGCATTCCTTTCTCTCAATACCAAGAGCACCCATGACCACTTCACTATGGCTGCTTCAGGTACCCTGATCAAAACTTGTTACCTCTACCTAAAACCAAGGTACGCCATGGGTTACAGGTCCATAAATATATCCCCTATACGGGGGTAAACATCACCACAATATCACAAGCGCAGCAAGCAATACAAATGAAGGGTAGAATTGAAAGTACTCTTTATTTGAAGGAAGAAAAAGCATTACATATTTTCGGGATCATGTCCCCTTCAGAAAGAAAGAAAACAGAAACAAAACAAGAAGAAAAGGTCGACTACATTTCAGTATCACTCAATTCTAGGAGACGATTTCTTACTGAGGTGGTCCTCCGTTCAATCCGTTGCCGAGCACGACGCTCGGCCTCCTGGAATAAATGCTCCTCATTGTCCAAGCCCAAGAACGCTTGACAGTCATCTTCCAATTTCTTCAAGGCAGTCTCCAGGTCAGTCGAAGCTTGAGTAACCCTGTCAGCCTCCTGAACAATCAGTCCCCTGTCATTGCGGGTAGTCTCGAGTTCAGACTCCAAGAAAGCCAACTTCTTCTGAAGCGCAAGGATCTGCTCCCGTGTCTCAGTAATCTCACGAGAGACAGACTCCTCCCTAGCCACAATGTTTTTAGTCGCATAACTCAGTTGATCATACCGATCAGCTAAGTCACTGAGATCCTTCAGCGTGCCCGGTCTGGTCTTATCTCTAGCCGCTCTGGTCCTCTCTATAACAGCAATAAGGGAATTCCGCTCCTCATTTATAACAGCAGGCAGATCAGCCTGCCGCAATACTCGAAGCTCGGACACCAACTGATCAACCTCCAACAATTTCGCCTCCAGAAGCGAAGCCATCCCTGCATCATCAGGAAGATCCCTAAGGATGTTTATTTGAACATAGGGACATTGTCGGGCCAAGGTAAAAGAGGTCCCTCTGTCTACAGCGGCCTCGATTCCCCTCTTCAAATGACGATGAAAACTGGCAATCACGTCCTGTAACGCATCACTCAAAACTTCAGCAGAGGAGGGCGTCAGGGGAAGCCGGAGCGGCAACGTTGGAGGAGTAACGCTAGAGTTCGCCACCGGGGGAACGGAGTCTGAGAAGAACGATGCATGAATAGCGGCCAACTCGTCCTCCGCCGCCCGGAGAGCTTGGATGTTCGGCAGGGAAGAAAAGTCGACTCATGAAGCCATCGGAACAGAGGATGATGCAAGGACCATCGTCCCCTGCCCCGACTGCCCCGAGAATTGGCTCGTGAAACTCGGGCCCCCAGAAGGCCCCTCAAGACGAGTCGGGCGGTGAGGAGGTACACCTCTTTCTACCGATGCCCCTTCGGTTGGGGTTGTCTCAGCGACGTCCATCCTCGGCATTGGAGGGACAGGACCTGAATGTCCAGAATAACGATCAATCGACGTAATCCGAAGGACATGATGATAGAGTAGATAGGCTTCCTCACGGGTTAAGATTCGGCTAATCTTACCAGGGGAGGGGCATAAAGGCTGCGGCTCATCCACAACTGGCATAGTCCCCTCACCCGTGATCCCCGAGTTAAACTCAGTCACATCTCCTACCCCCGTCACCTAGAAGGAGGATACAGATTGATCTGCGTTCTCTTGAATAGGAGCAGGTTCATGGGAGTCCCCGTCATTCGGGGTCACCGCCTCGACATCCTGAAACTCTTCTTCTTCTCCCGACACCTAAAAGAGGGGACGAAGATAGTCAGGATTGAAACTCAAAGAAAAGGAGGGAGAAGGGATCAAGAGCAGTTTTGTTACCTCTAATGCAGGGTTGACTTCTTCGCCACCCTCTTTTATGGCTAGCGGACGGTGCCTAGTCGCAACCAGCTTTCGGGATCGAGAAATACTGCCTATAGGAGAAGCTTGCCTGCTACGCTTCGGAATAGGACCAGACGCAACAAGAGACTGATCCCTCAGCACCTCATCTGAAAAAACATGCGACTGACCTACCTCTGTGCCTACCACTGGAAGGATAGAGTCATCTTCATCACACTGGTTGCCTTCGCCACCCTCAGCAACGAAACCCAAATCTGGCACTTCGGCTCTAACCTTTCTTTTCTTGGCCCCTTGAGAGCCTTCCTCCAGACCGGTGCCAACAATAAAACTGGTACCCGGGTTAAAACCAACCGGGGGCTTGTTCGCCATGACATGATACAGAGCTGCCATATACAAGATCTCCACTGACTCCTTAATGGCAGGGACCGAGAAAATGGTGCGGGTGTGGAACGAATCATAATATTGCCAAGCTCTGATACCATCAAGAAGACTACCCTCATAACCCAAGCAAGGACTAGGGCTGTCCAGACAAAGTTGGCTGTATCCAAACTGCCGGGCAAACCTGCTAGGCAGATAAGGCTCCAGAAAAACAGCATTGCGGTTACGGTACACTAGATGCGTGGGACGGATGTTACGCAACCATAAGAGCATCTGGCTATCCAGAAGCTGAGGGGGGGGGGCGATACCGTCAATATGTACAGCCTCTATGTCCCTGGCAGTAAAGCGAGGGACGGATACGAATATATGATACTTATCTGCCCTCGCCAATGCCATCCGGCAAGTCCGTATGGTTTCACACTCCCAAGGCTCGTCACGATAGCGGAAGATAAATGCGTCATCATCAGTCACACCGTCTCCAGAGCCCGACCTCATCAAAGACGGGTAATGTATCAGCAGCCACCCCATCAAATAGTGATAGGACAACTCAGTTCGTTCAAAATCCTTGGTCACGTCGCGAGCAAGGATTTTGGATATGAAAGTACGTAGGCCACGGTGTATGCTGCACACCATGGCTGGGAGGAGAGCTAGCCTGATTCGTAAAACTAACTTCATGGCCGAAAGGATGAAGTTACAACTAATTCTCTCAATGGAACCGGCTCCTCCCGAGACTACACAGTTTCGTAGCCAGATCATCAAAAATCCTGCCAGAAGCGCTTTCTCAGACAGCTCTTGAGTATCCTGGTAAAAGTAATCGAAAGTATCAGTCTGATTCCCGAACCCGTCGCTGGTAGTGGCCACTCCCTTAGCCGACGACACCGAGTCCTCAACCGCTTCCCGAGATCGAGGGCGACGAGAGGTGACTCTACCTAAGGCATCTGTTGAGAAGAGATAGTGTACCCAATCTCTGGTGAAGGGAGCATTCCCTTCCAGGTTATTATCCTTTCGAGTCATCTGATAACATGCGTTATAATGGCACAATATCTCCTGGTAAAGGGCCGCAAAGCCAGGATACCGTCGTTCCAGATCTTCGAGTTCCTCATTAGTGGGAGTATACGCTTCAAACGCTTCGTCCCCCCAAGGAAGCTTGGAGACCGCGTGCATCTCATGGAGCGCGAGTCCCATCTCCCCCACAGGTGCGTAAAAGGTCCCCGTACGGCAATTATACATTTCCAGCAGAGACATGAGCAGCTTCTTGTTTATGGACAAGCCATGACTGGTACCTTGGATAGCGTGGTACAAGCCAATCTCGCACAAAAAGGCCTCATACTTCTGCAAGATCCAAGTAGACAAATTGATCCACGAAGGAACAGAGTGCACCCAACCAGGGAACGTCAACCGACCAACGGGATAGGAGCCTTTCCGAGCAAGCTAATTTATGAAAGTGTCGGCGGTAGAAAATAAGAAATTAGGGCCCGCCACATTCAGGAAAGAACCTGGGACCAACCCCGTCACAGAACAACTAGTGTGCACTTTGCCGGCAATCACGGACTTCAGATTGTTATTATAATGGATGTTCCCCACAAACATCCCACCTCTGGTAGGGGTTAAAGTCTCCCCCATCATCCGATCTAACGGGAGCATATTAAACCAAGATAACGGGAAGTGTCGCTCTATTTGGGGGATGCGAATCGCCATCCCGTTAGAAACAAAGTTCCAGCCCTCCGACACCTCCAGGACATGATCGTTCTCCACGGTCAAGGCGTCTCCAAAAAAGAACGTAGGCTTCAAATACTCCCCTTCAAATTTCTTGGAGTTCATCATAGCATTAAGGAAGTGAAAAGACTGATTCTTGATGGCATTCAATCTAACTGTAGGCTCATCGCTCGGAAACTGGTCAGCCATATACTGGACAATATGGTCATACCTATAGCCGAGAGCGGCTTGAGCGCTACCCACCAAGAGTTCTCCAGCGGCGTTAACCGACAGGTTCACTGAAGAACAAACAGAGAAAAGTAAGTTAAACGGAGGGATAAAATAAGAGAGAGCCGATTGGGTGCTCTCAAACCCCATGCGGCTCAAGAAGATATCCATGCGGCCCCATGAAGCTCTCAAAAATTTCATGCAGCTCCGTACAATAAAAAGTCTATGCGGTTTAGCGTCACTTATGCGGCTTCGCCAGCAAGGCACGCATACAAACGCGGTAGTTCTCTTATGCGGCTCGCTGCTCAGCCATAGGGCGAACATACGATTTACAAAGGCTCGTACATAAAGTATGCGACGTAACCATGGCGGTTGGGGTTCTTTAACTCATGCATTGTCCTTACCAATAATGGGGGGGTGAACGTCAGGGTGAATATCAGGTACGACGACGGGCGGAGTAGCAGTCGCAGCCGAGGTGGAACTGGAGGCCGCCTTCTTGCCCTTTACTGCCACGGTCTTCTTGGGAGCCATTAATTATCAAAAGAGGAGAAGGGCGGTCGAGATAGGAAAGATCTAAGGAAGAAGAAGGAAAATAAAGAAGTCTTCTCCCTCTTCAAACTCTTCATATTTATAGGAAGACGGGAGAAGGAGGACACGTTGGCCAATGACTGACTCATGAAGAGCGCAACCGACTCCTTGGGTTTCGTCTCCAAGATTCACCCAAGGCGTCAAATCCGAAAGATTTAATGAGCTGGCTCTTGGGATTCCCTCCTACAAAGACGGCGCTAAAATGAATTTGAGGCAATTAAAGACCTGCACACGTGGCAAGCAGCTATGCGGCAGAACAGTCTCCTGCGACTAAGTCACTTATGCGGCTGAATAATTCAGGCGGCCGAGACTTCTATGCGGTCAGAATTCCATATGCGGCTAGAGGAACCCGGCCATGCTTCTTATTCAAAGTATTTCAATTTTACAAATTGAAAACTTTGAAGGGGGTCCTGTAGAAGCATGAAAAATACTAAATGAAATAATTCATGCGGCCAGGAAAGATCCATACGGCTCAAAGAATTCATGCGGCTTAGGGAATCATGCGGCATAAGGAGCTATACGGCCCAAGGTATTCCATGCGACTCAGGGGACACGTGGCCTGATAGTGCTCCCCTCCAACCTATGCTGCATTAGTTGCTACGACGGCTGACCCCTCTGAAAAGTTGATAGCCCTGACACAAAGGCAGGTAATTATGACTCGGGCATAATGATTAATCTCTAGGAAAGAGGAAAGAAATCTCTGACACAAATTCCTTGAGAGCCACAAAAATGCCACATAGCCTTGCCACGTGGGCATTCGTATGCGGCTCGCTTCTCATGCGGCTCAGAATAAATCCTATGCGGCTCAGACTATAGAAGCCTCATGCTGCTCGAACAAAGGACTTCCTATGCGGCTCAGAGTGAATCCATCCTATGCGGCTCAGGCCATGAAAGCCTCATGCGGCTCGAGCGAGGACTTCTCATGCAGTTCAAGAGGATCATGTCTATGCGGCCCAGGCGGATATATACTTATGCGGCCCAAGCGGATATATACCTATGCGGCCCACAAGGATTATTCCTCTGTGGTTAGAGGACTCAAGTGAGGGCCACTGCCCATCCAGCCCTGACACGTGGGCTTAACCATATGCGGCTCACATACATATGCGGCTCACTAGTCATGCGGTCCAGATCCCCCCAGCAGCTCCTAGGACACGTGCCTAAACCGATTAATTCCTCAAATTTGCTGCGATTAAAGATTGGATCAAATCCCAATAAATCTGGGATACGTGGCAGAAGAATAGATCTAATTTATTCGCAGATATCAGAAGATCAGTATAAGGAAGATTTATTCCAATCAGCATTAATTGCTCATGGGATTTGGTGTAATCTACACCTAATGGCCCAGATTCATCATAATCAAGATGAATGGCCTAGATTGACCAATCCCTAAGCCGCCGCCATCTCTAAAAATTAATTATTGGCAACCTTAATGATTACATCCCACTATGATAAATAGTAAGGTGCCATTCCCTTGTAAAGGTATACAATTTCAGAGAGAAAAATACGCATATACAGAGAGACTCCCCAATAGTCAGAGAAAAGAATACAGAGAGAGAGAGAAGCCTGAAGAGCAACAGAGGAGCAAGAAGCGCATTTCTTCGTCAACGCCAACCATCTTTTCGCAAGGAGCCAAGGCTGTATACCGATCGTCCAAGGAGTAAGGCAGGGCTGCCGTCGCCTTTCCGAGCCTCTATCGTCACCCCCAGAATCTAAAATAAACAATTGTACTTAGACTGTTGTACCTAGGTTTTCGTCCGTAGGCTTTCTTTGTACAAGTGAGTTTGTAATGTGAAGTAAAAGTTCGGTCCTCCGATAATTGTTCTGTTCTTTTATATTTCATGGCAAATAATGTGATTGACTAATATTGGACAAATATTGCCTGATAGCATATATTGTATGCCTGATGTCCATTACATGCGTGACTGATAGCATTATCGTCAGACATGCCTGATTATTGATTGTCTGATAGCATTGTTGTCAGACATGCCTGGTTTATATGACTGCTAGCATATTTATTTGTCTGATTACATATTAGTCCCCACATGTTGATAACGTCCAATTGCACATATACACATAGCTAGTGCATACTTTACATTCACCTTGTTCTCTATCTTTTAGTTATATTTTGTTGTACTGTTCCCTCGATCTTCTATGTTGAGTTTATTAAGTTATATTGTGCTTTGCTCCATCCTGACTGGACTGTTGATTACAGGTAAGATTGATTCCATAGACTGTCATGGCTAGTAGTGGAGCTCATTGGATATTTGAGATATAGATTCATGTATAGGAAATTGATTGAATGTACTTGAGTATATGTTGTATATGTTGTTGTTAAATAGTTTTATCGTTTACCGACTTTGTACCCGGACATTCTTGTATAGGCTTGTAATAATTGTATAGTGATCTGTGATGATTGGTAGTGAATAACCCGTGTTAGATGATGTGATGAGAATATATAGATGATGACTAGACCAGATAGCTCACTACCGCTGTCAACGACAATATAGGCCGGGCATGACTCGACCCGTATCCGATTATTCGGGAGCGGGGCATGACATGTTTTTGTGCTGGCCCATGCAGGTCTCATCCTAATGGTACCTAGGCTATAGAGTACTATTGGGGACCTGCGGAACTAAAGAAAACTCATCACATGATAGGATCCATGGGAAATAGTTATGGTTATAGTTTTACAAAGATTGTTTTTTTATCGTATAGTTTATGCCCTATTTAACTGGTTTTCTATTTTTCAGAGCGGTTCAGACACGCAACACCAAGAACATCGATTCCCCTGCGCGTGTAGCTTCTAAGATTATTATCTATATATATTTTGCTAGTATAAATATTTGATTTATAATAATTGATCATTCCTTAGAATTTTCTCTTAGAACCTAGATTTTTCTAAAAACTTTCTTGTTGTAATTAGAGTCATTGTTTCCTATTCAAGATTTGTTTCTATAGCCTCCTTATCCTACTGTTTATTTTTTGGTACGTAATAAAACCTTGTTTTCTAGCGTACAAATAACTTCACTTTCTATCATGATTAGGACTATGAAAACTTATTTGAATTTTTATGAACTCTTTCGAAATTCTTATGGATAAAGTTGAGAAAATATTTGATGACCTATTATGGCGTGGCAGATGTGCACTGCAGTCATTTATCTGGATTATGGAGACTGTGGGTCCACTACAGTCAGATGCACACTGGCGAGGCATAGGCTTTAAGTCGAAGTAACCTCAGGTATTCATAGGTTTTTGGATATTCTTGAGACTATATTCTAAATGTCTTATCCCTTGAGTTGTTCAATCAATAATAGATAAAGTTGATAGAAATATTTGGTAATTTATCATTATTTGAGTCATGGAACCGAAGGTTCACTACAGCCAGATGCATACTGGCGGGGCAGGAACTGTAGGAAAAGTGATTCCAGATATGTATGATTGCCGAATACTATTGAGACTTTTATCCTATGATCATGTTTCCGTGACTATCACTTTGTGCCACTTTAAATCGTGCCAAATTCTAATTTATATTTGGTTATTCTTAATCGTGCCATCTGAAATTTCGAGGACAAAATTTTTCAAGGGGAGAGATTTATAACTCCACTTTTTTGAATATTTTTTTGGTATTTTCCTATGATTTTATATCCTATTAAAATTAAATTAGGATTTTAAATTACTTTTGGCCATTAATTATCATTTTTAACTAGTTTTCTAAAAAAAAATTCTTATTTTAATTATTGGAAATTGTTATTAATTTCTCTAATTTTTTTAGTAGTTATTTTAGAGATTAATTCTTCCTAACTAAAAGTTTTATTCCTTAACACTACTTTTTCCCAAACCCAGCAACTTATTTGGGCCTGGGCGGCCCAACTCAACCATCACCAATTTCCTTTTTAACCAATTGTATTAAGCATTCATTCATTCTTTCATTTTAACTTTCTTCCAATATTTTTTTCCTCCGCACTTCTGCTGCGTGGATTAGAGTAGTCGACGATGACGAAAGCTTGCAACGTCGCTCGGCCACTTCATCCTGACCATCTATCTCTAACAAACTCCTCATCCTCGACCCTCCGATCATAACAATTTCTCTAACCATCCCTAACCAACTCGCCGCCGATGCCTAATCGTCGCTGCCCGCCCAATCGCCGGTCACTGACCTTGCAACCGCCTGCCCGTCCATCCACCACCTATAAATTGTAAGTTGATACACAAACTACGTAAGAATGAATGCACACAAAGAAGAGATGATTTTGTAAGTTCAGTGCACATTATTCTCCTGTTTATTCATTCGTTTTTGTAAGGAAAATAAAGCATAACACCCTTCCCTACAGTCTCTCCTACAAGTGTGGATCGCCATATGTCTTCTTTGAGACATGGTCTACTGTGCACAAAGTTTAAACAATAATCGCTCCCTAAACTTTTACGATTACTTGATGACGATCATCCCGATCTTGGAGCGAAGCTCCTGGAACCTGACCCGGCCCAGGGCCTTGGTCAGTATGTCGGCGAGCTGCTCCTCCGTTCGGACATACTCTACCCCAGCTGTCCCATCCTTGATGCAGTCACGAATGAAGTGGTACCTCGTCTGGATATGTTTGTTGCAATCATGAAACACCAGATTTTTGCTGAGAAAGATTGTCGATTTGTTGTCGATGCGCAGCTTTGCACATCCGATGTCGTCGCCCTTTATGTCCTCCAGCAACCGTACAAGCCAGATAACTTGGCAGGCGGCAGTGGTCGCTGCAACATATTCGGCTTCACAGGATGACAGTGCCACCACCTTCTGCTTCTGTGATTGCCAACTGATGGTGCTGTTGCCGAGGAAGAATAGTACGCCTGTCTTGCTCTTACGGTCGTCAACATCCCCGGCCATGTCGCTGTCGCAGTAGGCGATCAGCCGGGGCTCCTCTGCTATTCGTCCGTAGTGGCAGCCCTAATCCCGCGTACCAGTAACGTACCAGAGTATGTGTTTGACCGCCGCTAGGTGCTCAGTCGTCGGCTTCTCCAAGAAGTGGCTCACATAGCCGACTGTGAATGACAAGTCCGGTCGGGTATGCATAAGGTATCGTAAGCTTCTCACTATGCTCCGGTACTCCCTAGCATCTGCCGGCAGTACAGCATTATCCTTGCTGAGCTTCAGACGTGGCTCCATAGACACATGGCAAGGGTTGCAGTCGCCCATGCCACTCTTCTCCATAATCTTGGTTGCATACACAGACTGGTTCACTGTGATATCGTCTGCGTTCTACTGCACTTTGATGCCAAGGTAGAAAGAAAGCAAGCCGAGATCTCTCATCTTAAATGAGCTGCTCATCTCGCACTTGAACTTGTCTATCTCGCCCGTATTGTTTCCCGTGATGATGAGGTCGTCGACGTAGACACCCACGAGCAGTCTTGCCTCGCCATGGCCGCACATGCAGATGGCGTGCTCCGAGGGACTCCGGCTGAACCTGAGTGTAGACATGCACTTGTCCAGCTTTACGTTCCAGGCCCTCGGTGCTTGTTTCAGGCAGTAGAGCGCCTTCTGAAGGCGAAAAACTTTCTGCTCCTCGTCGGCGGCTGCAAAACTGGGTGGCTGTATGACGTAGACCTCATCGTCGAGCTCGCCGTTCAAGAATACTATTTTCACATCCATGTGATGGACAGTCCAACCGGCATGACCGACAAACGCCAGTAGCAGCCTGATGGACTCGAGTCTGGCTACTGGTACAAAAACCTTATCGTAGTCGATCTTGTGCCTCTGCACGTACCCCTTCGTGATGAGCCAGGCCTTGTGATTGACGACGACACCATGCTCATCCTTCTTCACCTTGTAGACCCATTTGAGTCCAATGGGGCGGTGACCAACGGGCAAGTCCACGAGCCGCCAGGTGTTGTTCTCCTCAATAGATGCGAGTTCATCCAGCATCGCTCGGCGCCAGCACTCGTGTTGCTCTGCTTCTGAAAAATCAGAAGGTTCGTCGTCCGTGGCGAGGAGGAGGTCCTCGGAGTCGTGATCTTGTACCAACTCAGCTTCATAGATGTCTTACAGAGAGCGGTATTGGCACGACGGTTCGTTGGGCGGATCGGGCGTCACTCATGATGTCACGACCCGTACCCAGTGTAGGGGCACGAAAAGTGGGTACGTCCAGCCTACGCCACAGTATCGGTAGTAGAACGCTATCCTAGGACACATACATCGAACAATTATAAGGTACATATACAGTATATACACTCCAAACGGAGGACAATACAGAAATGTACAGCTCAAACACAACTAAGGTAGGAGTACGATAAGATAGATAATAAAAATCATCAAATGAGATACAAACAGGAGAAGAAGTCTTAGTGTCTCAGATAACATCTCCATAAACATCCAGAATAATAACAAGATCCCGAATGTAAACATAAATGTATCCAAATGAGACAAGACATCAAAATAAGATAGAAATCTAAGCTAACTAGCCTAAACTATAGGGATGACATCCTCTACTGCAGATGGATCCTGCTGAAGGTCCAAGTCGCAGGTGTCATCCATGGAAGCTCCATAATAGGTAGGGCAAAGGTCCTCGTCATCCTCTGTAATATTTTCAACAGGTCCAGTCAGGACAGGAACGAGCACAAAATCTCAGCAATTCATATAAAGGCAGGAATATAAAGCATGCAATAGAGTAAAAATACATGAAACGCTGAAAGAAAGGACATGTAGTAAAAGAGAGAGAACTGCAATGTAAATAGCTATTATTAGTAGAGAACTATCAGTGACTAGTGATGTAAAGTACAAAATAGACATTTGAACGGCTTGAATATGCACATGATTATACTAAAGAGTTTGTACAATGACTACTTTGGAATTGTTCACATGACTGCTTCTACTCCCCCGTACCCCAATCAATACACAAGGATCTAGACAAGTTATATTATTGTACAATATTTCACATGAGGGCCCATAAATGGGTGCACATGAAGGTATACATGAGAGCTCTATGAACATGAGAGTACATTAATCACAAGAGTATACATGAATAATAAAAGCACAGGAGTACATGATGAAAGTGAAACGTACATAACATAATGTACCTGATGCTCCCGAGGGGGATAACATCTCAATGTAAAGATCCATATAGTACTAATCCATGTTAACAATGTGACAACATCATGTAAAGTAATCTAGAGCAAGAATATAAATCCTAACTGTTAGCCCAATGATTAAATCATATTTTTAAATATGGCTAATCAATTAAGTTTAACATAATGATGTCACTAATATTCATGTAATCACTATCATGTTGCTACTTTGCATTGTCTTAAATGTTCTATATCATATTGTTATGCTTGTATCATATTGTTTTGTTCGTCTAACATGTTCTTAGACAAGCAGTAAGCATGATCAAGCTTTGTCAAACCAGGACGTATACAAAGACATGTAGTAAGCATGATCATGATTTGTCAAACCAGGACATATGTAATGGGCCAAAGACGGCATTATACGAGAAGATTTCTCTGAACCACCTAACGACCTATCCGAGGCCTCGCATCGGGGGTTCCGCTGCCCCGTCAGCGGACAGGAGTCAAGGCGGCAGCGCCCCCTGTGGGGGTTTTGGGGCGAAGCCCCCGAAAGGTATTCAAATTTTCAGATCTGTTTATCTTTGGACATATATTGTTAAGAAAAAAGGTGTCTTCAAGTCTGCTCATATATTTGAAGAAAGACGTCATCAAAGGGCTCTTAATTTTTCTATTTTACAAATATAATTTTTTATATTTATTGAGTCTAGGAATATGATGTATACTGCATCGTACTGACAAATAGGCTATCCAAGAAATATTTTCAAAATACCCTTTCATTTTGAAAATAAGCCTACTTACAAAAGCCCAAACTACTTCCTAACTATTTGACTCTTCAAAAAGCCCAAAAACCAATTTGCAAAAACCCTGACAGAACTCCAACAGAACTCGGCCCGAGTTCGGCCAGAGTTCGGTTAGTGAACGTTGCTTTTTGAACTTGGTCTTCCTGCAGTTACGGATCCCAACGAGATTTTCTCATAGAGTTCTGCCCGAATTCTGTATGAATTCTGTCAGAATTCTGTCTTTGGAAAAACTATAAATAGAGAAGGATTTCGATCATTTGAATTGACTCATACACCAATTCACTTTTATATATCTTCTTTATAAGCCTACTACTTCTTCAAAGTATTCTGAGCTATTCAATTTCAAATCCCAAGCCAGTTTGTAACGCCCTAGAACCAGAATACTGGAGAGCGGGGGCATACATAGCCAGCTACGTATATTGATGTGCAACCCACCTCGCTATACGGTCACGGCTGTCTAGATACATGAGGGTTTAACTACAAGCCATCAGTATCCTATGGTCAAGAACAAGCCTATTGTCTCAATCTCAAGCAACGTAATAACAGTTACAAGACGTCAGAATACCAAATATACAATAGTAAGTCATCCCATACATTATCATATTCGGATGATCATGAAACTAGTCGTACAAAATGTCAGGACTAGCAAGAGTTTCGGTCATACATGATCAACCCTAGGATTTGTCAATCATGTTACAACCCGTAGGCAGACAGTAAATAAAGGTGCAATACGAGCTAACACGTGCTCGGCGGCTAAACGTCTCAAAAGAATAATTTTACAATAAAGTGGGAGAACAAAAGAAACCCACTCGTTGCCAAGGTTACGCCTGGTGGTCACCATCTGGCTGGAAGACAGATAGATCCTCTGGTGCTGCTCCGATATCTGGCGATACAAAACCAGCTGGATCAGACCTCAGAAAGAGCAAGTGCCACAAAGGAAGCTTCACTTAGAAACTAAAACCAGCATATCACAAATAAATAGTGTAATTAAAAGATACTGATAATAACTGAGATAACAATAATATATTGAGCACAAAATAACCATTCAAGTAGCCAGACTGCAACCCTTAAACCAAACAAGGATCGGGGTTGCAATCTTTCGCCTGAATAGAAACCCGCCTCAATTATTATTGATAAGGTAACAAGACAATAAACGAAGAGAGGACACAGAACTGTTCCGGGAGCCAGGTTATAACCCGTAAACCAAACAATGACTGAGGTTGTAACCCTTCGCCTGAACAGAACTAGACCCATGATCTTTATTGTTAAGGCCAGTATAAATAATTATGATATTAAAGTAAGGTAAAGTATGACGAACATGGCATGGGGTTGCAATAAGACAATAAACGAAGAGAGGACACAGAACTGCTCCGGGAGCCACGTTACAATCCTTAAACCAAACAAGGACCGGGGTTGTAACCCTTCGCCTGAACAGATCTGGACCCCCGATCGTTATTGTTAAGGCAAGCATCAATAATCATGTCATGTCACAATCTTGCACATGATCAGGATAAGACTAAGGTGGAATAAACTCCATCCAATCAATAATGGCCAATCAAGAGTACGGCTTGATACTTTTAACTAACTAGGGTTATCACAGGTCTAGTTACTAGCAAGATGCAATGAGATTATCCCACCAGCCACAAGCCCTGCAGACCATCCGGTTATCCAGGTCGAATGTCCGTTTATGAAGAATGCAACACGTGACTGTGTGTTGAAAATGTACCCTACTCGTCGGTAGGCTACAAGTCCACTTAATGCGCCCAGATAACGGGATTGCCTGTAGCTGGAAATCTCTTCATGTCTACTGAATTATTTTAGTTTATTAGCCTTAGTCAATTACTGTAGATATCCCTGACCGTGGTACTCAGGGATCCTCATCCTCGACATGATGCAAGACAGTACTGGTTTATTTGTACAAACACAATCGCCCACGGTGTCCAGGTCATTCATACTTGTCATGTCAGGCTAGCTGTCGTAACAGCATGTCAAGGTTATCATGTAGGTTACTTATCAAGAGTACGACACGACGGGCCACTATTATGTTCCATTCCTACATTATCATGTCGTGTTCCAAAATATAACCCTGCCATGTGGGTTGCCATAAAAGACTGGCTGTATTAGTTGCCGCAAAAAGCTGGCCGCATGAGTTGCCGCAAAAAGCTGGCCGTATGAGAAAACTGGCCGCATGAGTTGCCGTAAAAAGCTGGCCGCATGAGAAAACTGGCCGCATGAGTTGCCGCAAAAAGCTGGCCGCATGAGTTGCCGCAAAAAGCTAGCCGTATGAGAAAACTGGCCACATGAGTTGTCGCAAAAAGTTGGCCGCATGAATTGCCACAAAAAGATGGCCGCATGAGAAAACTGGCCGGATGAGTTGCTACAAAAAGCTGGCCGCATGAGTTACCGCAAAAAGTTGGCCGCATGAGAAAACTGGCCGGATGAGTTGTCTTAAAAAGCTGGCCGCATGAGTTGCCACAAAAAGCTAGCCGCATGAGAAAACTGGCTGCATGAGTTGCCGCAAAAAGCTGGCCGCATGAGTTGCCAAAAAAAGCTAGCCGCATGAGTTACCGTAAAAAGCTGGCCGCATGTGAAAACTGGCCGCATGAGTTGCCGTAAAAGCTGGCCGCATGAGTTGCCGCAAAAAGCTGTTATTCTTCTCCATGATCCGAGAAGAACCATGGCTTCAAAGCTCCATTAATCCTTCATTTAAAGTCAAAATCAGGACTTCCATAGGTCAAAATGGGGTAGAACAAAATTCTCTACAACATGGAACCATCAAAACTTGGAAATAACAATGTTAAGTAGATCAAAACCCAAGAAATTCGAAAATACTATAAAATTAGATCTACACAAATTGAGCCATGGAAATTAGAAATGCTAAGTACTAAAGTGTGTTAGAATCTCAAGAGGAAAAGAATGGAACAATAAAAACGAAGTTCCTCCATGAAGCAAGCTACACTTGCCTAAGCTCTCTCTCCCTCCTGGTGGTTAAAGAAGTAATGGTGGAGAAGAAGATGTAAATGAAGAGAGAGAATGAGAGAATTGGTTAATAAAGGATGATGGTGGTGGTAGGTAAGGGTTCACCCCTTGGTTCATGATAAACCAAGACAACCCAAGCCTAGCCGAACCAACCCAAAATAGACCAAGCCATGTAATGCCAAGATAAGCCAAGCAAGGAATCATGCAATACAAGATAAAATACGTACACGTATTTCAAAATACGTAATACGAACTATAGGCATTACAACTCTACCCACCTTAAAAGAATTCTGTCCTCGAAATTTAACTAAGAGGCTAGAGGGACAAGAACAAGCTATACTGTTCACAGGCAAGCTATACTAATCAAGCAATCCAGTAGTTATTCATGCAAGCAAGGAATTAAAGCATAAGGCATAAGAAAGACATTATACCTCATGAGTCAAACAGGTGTGGATATCACGATCGGATATCATCCTCACGCTCCCACGTTGACTCACCCAAAGAGTGATGACCCCAAGCAACGCGGACTAGCTTAATAGTCTTGTTCTTGAGTGCCTTCTCTCTTCGGTCTAATATGAATACGGGCCTTTGCTCATACGAAAAGTTGGTACCAACAACCAATTTTGAATGATCCAGGATGTGGCTCGGGTCCCGGATATACCGTCGCAATTGGGATACATGGAATACGTCATGTACCTCATACAACGACGGCGGAAGAGCGAGACGATAGGACACATCTCCTACTCGCTCCAGAATGTCGAATGGCCCTATATACCTAGGACTAAGCTTTCTTCGTACGCCGAAATAAATGACGCCACGGTTAGAAAAAATCCTCAGGAATACATGGCCACCGATAGAGAACTCAAGAGGACGCCGATGAGAATCGGCCCAATGACGCTGACGATCTTGTGCAACTCGAAGATGATCTCGGACTCTTCTGACCACCTCAACTGTTTGAGCAATCATTTCTGGACCGAGCATCTGCCTCTCCCCAACATCATCCCAAGCTAGCGGAGATCTACACTTCCTGCCATACAGTGCCTCGAACGGTGCCATCTGGATACTAGCTTGGAAACTATTGTTGTACGAGAACTTTACCAGGTGCAGGTGATCTTCCTACGAACCACCGAAGTTGAGTGTACACCACCGCAACATATCTTCAAGAGTCTGGATCGTGCGTTCTGACTGGCCATCTGTCTGCGGCTGATAAGCTGAGCTGAACTTGAGGTGAGTTTCCAAACTCTCTTGAAGGCTGCACCAAAAGTGTGACGTAAACCTTGAATCTTGGTCCGAGGTGATACTGACTGGTACTCCATGCATCCTTACTACCTGCCTGAGGTACATCTCTGCCAGCTGAGCCGTCGACTGACCAACTCTGAATGGGAGAAAGTGGGCCACCTTCGTGAGCCGGTCAACTATAACCCAAATAGCATCTCGACCTGCTGGGGATCTAGGCAATCCAGTCACGAAATCCATGGTTACATGCTCCCACTTCCATTCTGGAATTAGCAAGGACTGAAGAAGTCCAGCTGGCGTCTGATGTTCAGCTTTAACTTGTTGGCAAACCAAACATCGAGAGACAAACCGGGCTCTCCCTCTTCATGCCATTCCACCAAAAGTGCTGACGGATATCACGGTATATCTTCGTACTGCCGGGATGGAATGGAATATTAAGAACTGTGAGCTTCTGCCATGATCTCTTGTCTGATATCTCCACTGGGTACACAAAGATGCCTCCCATGCCTAAGTGTACCGTCTTCATGGATACATAACTCTGTTCTTCGTCCTTCCTCACACTCTGCTCTGAGTCGCTGAAGCTTAGAATCTGCTGACTGCGCCATCCGGATCCTCTCGACTAAAGTGGACTAAACCTGCATACTGGCCATCAATGCCATACTGGAATGGAGAACAACTTCTATACCCATCTTCTGAAGATCTGCTAACAGCTCCGGTTGCGCTGTTAGGAAATAAATTTTGGCTCTCCTGCTTAATGCATCTACAACAACGTTGGCCTTCGCAGGATGATACTGCAGGTTGACATCATAATCCACAAGTAGCTCCAGCCACCTCCTCTGACGCATGTTAAGATCCTTCTGGGTGAAAACATACTTCAGGCTCTTGTGGTCGGTGAAAATCTCCACCCTATCTCCGTACAAGTAGTGTCTCCACAACTTAAGTGCAAACACTACTGGTGCCAGCTCTAAGTCATGGGTTGGGTAATTCCTTTCATGATCACGAAGTTGTCGTGACGCATATGCTATTACCTTCCCATGCTGCATCAAAACACACCCTAGACCTCTTCCTGAAGCATCACAATATACTGAAAATCCTTTGATTCCATCTGGAAGCGTGAGAATGGGAGCCATCATCAAGCCTCGCTTCAACTTCTCAAAAGAATCATGGCACTCTGCTGTCCAAGCAAACTGCACATCCTTGTAGGTTAACTGGGTCAATGGTGCTGAGATCCGAGCAAAGTCTGAAACAAATTGTCGGTAGTAACCGGCCAACCCAAGAAAACTACGGACTTCTGCAACTGTGCTGGGCACTGGCCATGACTCAATGGCCACGATCTTCTGGGGATCCACCTCCACTCCTCCTCTGGTGATGATATGACCCAAGTACGAAATGTGATCGAGCCAGAACTCGTATTTACTAAACTTGGCATACAACTGGTGCTCTCTGAGAATCTGGAGGACGATTCTGAGATGCTGCTCATGCTCTGCCTCACTCTTGCTATAGACCAGGATGTCGTCTAGGAACACAATCATGAACTGATCCAAGTAAGGCATAAAGATGCGATTCATGAGGTCCATGAATACAGCCAGCATATTGGTTGCTCCAAATGGCATCACAAGGAACTCCCAATGCCCATATCTCGATCTAAAAGCTGTCTTCGAGATATCCTGCTCTCTGATTCTGATCTGATGATATCCGGAGTGCAATTCGATCTTCAAAAATACTACTGCCCCTTGGAGTTGATCAAACAAGTCATCTATCCTCGGAAGAGGGTATCTGTTCTTGATTGTTACTGAGTTCAAGATACGATAGTCATCACATAATCTGGATGTACCATCCTTCTTTTTCACAAGAAGCATCGGGGCTCCCCAAGGCGATCCACTAGCACGAATGAATCCCTTGGTTCTGAGTTCTTCAATCATCTTGTACAATATCTCCAGTTCTGATGGCACCATCCTGTAGACTCTCTCTGACACTGGGGCTGTCTCGGGAATCAAGTCGATTGTGAACTCGATCTCCCGCTCTGGCGGTATCCCTGGAAGCTCTTCTGGGAAAACATCTGGGAACTCCTCGACTATCCGAGGCAACTGTACTGCTGCTACTGCCATCCGCAATACTAGAGGGGAAGGTTCAACTTCGTCTCGGGAGAAGGAAAACTCTGGCCCTCCGGGAATGCTAAAAACAACCCTGCCAATATGGTAGTCTATCCTAGCATACTGGTCCCTCAACCAATCCATCCCTAAGACCACATCATAATCGGCCATCACAAACTCTATCAATCTAGCTGGAAACTCTCTACCGCTAACTACGATCCGACACGAGGAAAACATCCTATCTACTCCCACAAGTCCATTACCAGTAAGTATATTGAGCCTTACAGATAATGACTCGGGCTCTAGTCCTATCCGTGTCGCAAATCGTGCAGACATAAATGAATACGAGGCACCAGAATCAAATAATACTGAAGCTAGAAAGGTATTGACGAGAATAGTACCTGCCACCACCTCACTTGGTGCTACTCCTTCCTCTTCCACGGTCAAAGCCAGCACTTGACCATGCCCTCTGGGTGTGGGTCCCCTATACTGAAAATTCCTCTGTCTGCTCTGGATCCGAGCTTGGGCTTGGGCATACTGCTGCGGTCTCTGCTACTGGAATGCCTGGGCCTGCATCGACAATGGCCTCGGGAACGGGTACTGCAGCTGCTACTGGATTGGTGTTGGTCCTCTAACTAAAGGACAAGAGAAAGCTGATGAACTCCCCCTATTCGGGCAGTTCCCAACCCTGTAGTCCGGGGCACCACAAACCAAGCACAAACCCTGTACTCTGCTACACTCAGACACCACATGCCCTAGCTTTCCGCAGTGTGAACATCCCACTACTGAAGAATGCTTCTGCTTCTGCTTCTGCTGCTGAGGGTGCGTCGAGGTGGAATGATAAATCGACGTCACTGAGGCCGTCCGCCTCGGAGCTCCAATGGGCAAAGCCCTGGCTGCCGGGGCTGGTGCTGATGACTGATTCATCTGGCTGTAGGATCGCTTCCGACCCCCGGTCCTATCCACGATCCTCTAGGAGGTATGCTCGTGCCTCTGAGCTGCTCTTAATACTGCATTAAAAGTCTGATGCTCAAACTGCTCAACTGCCAATAAAATCTCCAAGTGGAGCCCCTGCTGGAATCGCTGGGCTCTATCGAACTCGGTTGCTACCACGGTGGAAGCAAACCGACTAAGCCTGGAAAACTCGGTCGCATATCCGTCGATCGTCCTGCCCATCTGCTTCAGATTGGTGAACCTCGTCTGTAGATCGTACCGAGCTACAGCATCAAAATACTTGGTCTGGAATCTCTCCCTGAATACTGCCCATAAAATAGGGGCCACTAATCCGTCGGCCAGCGCTGTCCACCAGCTGCGGGCAAGATCTATTAACTGCAGGTGCACTACGGCTACCTTCTCGTTCTCTGGAGTCCTAGCTGCTTCTAGAATCACCTCTGTGTCCTAAATCCAAGCATCTGCAGCTATCGCATCTTCACTGCCATCGAAGAAGGGAGGGTTCAAGCGCTTGAAGCTGTTGGCCGCGCTGTTACCTTGATGACCCCCTCTGGTCAAAGCATCTGCCACCGCCTGGTGCAAGGCATCTCCGCGACAATCCTGGGAAGCTAATAGGGACCTGATGAGACCCTCCAAAGTTTCATCATCAGGCTCTGCAGGCTGGACGGGCTGAATTGGTGGTTCTCCTCCGGTAGGCACGACTCTGGAGGCTACTCCTGAATGCTGGGCTTGATCTCCAAGTTGAGGCTGGTCTACGGGAAGTGCTCCGCCTTGTTGATCGGTAGGTCCAGGAACAATGCCACTGAAGAAGACGACATAGGGTATAAGAAGGAAGGACCAGGACAGATCAACGATACAAGCATGTGATCAAGTTAAGATTCTCAGGGATTTGAAAATACGAGAAGAGATCAAGGGCGAATACTGATTGAGACATCTATTCGGTAAACCCTCACATATCTTGATTTACAAGACCTGCATGGGCCACCACTTAAACCATGTAACGCCCAAGAACCAGAATACTGGAGAGCGGGGGCATACATAGCCAGCTACGTATATTGAAGTACAATCCACCTCGCTATACGGTCACGGCTGTCTAGATACATGTGGGTTTAACTAAATGCCATCAATCTCCTATGGTCAAGAACAAGCCTATTGTCTCAATCTCAAGCAATGTAATAACAGTTACAAGATGTCAGAACACCAAATATACAATAGTAAGTCATCCTATACATTATCATATTCGGATGATCATGAAGCTAGTCGTACAAAATGTCAGGACTAGCAAGAGTTTCAGTCATACTTGATCAACCTTAGGATTTGTCAATCATGTTACAGCCCGTAGGTAGACAGTAAATAAAGGTGCAATACGAGCTAACACGTGCTCGCCGGCTAAACGCCTCAAAAGAATAATTTTACAATAAAGTAGGAGAACAAAAGAATCCCACTCGTTGCCAGGGTTACGCCTGGTGGTCACCATCTGGCTGAAAGACAGGTAGATCCTCTAGTGCTGCTCTGATATCTGGCCATACAAAACCAGCTGGGTCAGACCCCAGAAAGAGCAAGTGCCACAAAGGAGGCTTCACTTAGAAACTAAAACCAACATATCACAAATAAATAGTAAAGGTAATTAAAAGATACTGATAATAACTGAGATAACAATAATATATTGAGCACGAAGAAACCATTCAAGTAGGCAGACTTCAACCCTTAAACCAAACAAGGATCGGGGTTACAATCCTTCGCCTGAATAGAAACTCGCCTCAATTACTATTGATAAGGTGACAAGACAATAAACGAAGAGAGGACACAGAACTGTTCCGGGAGCCAGGTTATAACCCATAAAGTAAACAAGGATCGAGGTTATAACCCTTCGCCTGAACAGAACTGGACCATGATCTTTATTGTTAATGCCAGTATAAATAATTATGATATTAAAGTAAGGTAAAACATGACGAACATGGCATGGAGCTGTAATAAGACAATAAACGAAGAGAGGACACAGAACTTCTTCGGGAGCCAGGTTACAACCCTTAAACCAAATAAGGACGGGGGTTGTAACCCTTCGCCAGAACAGATCTGGACCCCCGATCGTTATTGTTAAGGCAAGCATCAATAATCATGTCATGTCACAATTTTGCACATGATCAGGATAAGACTAAGCTGGAATAAACTCCATCCAATCAATCATGGCCAATCAAGAGTACGGCTTGATACTTTTAACTAACTAGGGTTATCACAGGTCTAGTTACTAATAAGATGCAATGAGATTATCCCACCAGCCACAAGCCCTGCAGACCATCCGATTATCTAGGTCGAATGTCCGTTTATGAAGAATACAACACGTGACAGTGTGCTGGAAATGTTCCATACTCGTCGGTAGGCTACAAGTCCACTTAATGCGCCCAGTTAACGGTATTATCTGTAGCTGGGAATCTCTTCATGTCTACTGAATTATTCTAGTTTATTAGCATTAGTCAATTACTGTAGGTATCCCTGACCGTGGTACTCAGGAATCTCCATCCTTGACATGATGCAAGACAGTACTGGTTTATTTGTACAAACACAATCGCCCGCGGTGTCCAGGTCATTCATACTTGTCATATCAGGCTAGCTGTCATAACAGCATGTCAAGGTTATCATGTAGGTTACTTATTAAGTGTGCGATACGACGGGCCACTATCATGTTCTATTCCTATATTATCATGTCGTGTTCCAAAATATAACCCTGCCATGAGGGTTGCCGCAAAAGACTGGTCGCATAAGTTGCCGCAAAAAGACGGCCGTATGAGTTGCCGTAAAAAGCTGGCCGCATGAGGAAACTAGCCTCATGAGTTGCCGTAAAAAGCTGGCCACATGAGAAAACTGGCCGCATGAGTTGCCGCAAAAAGCTGGCCGCATGAGTTGCCGCAAAAAGCTGGCCGCATGAGAAAACTGGCCGCATGAGTTGCCGTAAAAAGCTGGCCGCATGAGAAAGCTGGCTGCATGAGTTGCCGCAAAAAGCTGGCCGCATGAGTTACCGCAAAAAGCTGGCCGCATGAGAAAACTGGCCGCATGAGTTGTCGCAAAAGCTGGCCGCATGAGTTGTCGCAAAAAGCTGTTCTTCTTCTCGAAGATCCGAGAAGAAGAACCATGGCTTGAAAGCTCCATTAATCCTTCATTTAAAGTCAAAATCAGGACTTTTATAGGTCAAAATAGGGTAGAACAAAATTCTCTACAACATGGAACCATCAAAACTTAGAAATAACAATGTTAAGTAGATCAAAACCCAAGAAATCCAAAAATACTATAAACTTAGATCTACACAAATTGAGCCATGGAAATTAGAAATGCTAAGTACTAAAGTGTGTTAGAATCTCGAGAGGAAGAGAATGGAACAATAAAAACGAAGTTCCTCCATGAAGCAAGCTACACTTGCCTAAGCTCTCTCACTCTCCCTCCTGATGGTTGAAGAAGTAATGATGGAGAAGAAGAAGTAAATGAAGAGAGAGAATGAGGGAATTGGTTAATAAAGGATGATGGTGGTGGTAGGTAAGGGTTCACCCCTTGGTTCATGATGAACCAAGACAACCTAAGCCTAGCCGAACCAACCCAAAATAGACCAATCCATGTAATGCCAAGATAAGGCAAGCAAGGAATCATGTAATACAAGATGAAATACGTACACGTATTTCAAAATACGTAATACGAACTATAGGCATTACACAGTTACAATCCTCTAGCGATTTGCCAGTGCGGTACGTTCTAGAAGCTTCAGAGCGATTGTAATCAGAGTCTTGATTGAAGAAAGTCTCTTCAAAATTGAAGTTGGTCGAGTACTTCGGATCAAAGCTTGCGTTGTAGAAGTTACAAAAACTTTGGATAAAAACTTGTAGTGATTTTCCATAGTGGATTCAACTGGAAGCTAGAGTTCTTCCGACTGGACTAGTCCTCACAAGAGGAAAACCAGTATACATCCTTTTGTTTGTGTTTGCTCTCTACTCTCTACTTTTTATTTACATATCTGTGATATATATATTCTGTGATCTTGCTGCTAATATTTTTTAAATAGTTAATTTTTGCAGCCTACTCTATTCACCCCCTCTAGATTATTACGTTTTAGAACTCGTTCCTACAATCGGTCCTATAATTGGTATCAGAGCCAGTGCTCCATCTAGAGGTATTATATTCTGATCCCAATTGTTCCTACAATTGGTATCATAATGGGTGCTTGTTAAATAGATATTGTTGCTCATACCAATTGCTCCTATAATTGGTATCAGAGCAGGTGCTCCTTCTAGAGATATTATTACAGGTGCTCCTTATAGAGATATTATTGCTTATACCAATTGCTCCTTCAATTGGTATCCTAGCAAGGACTCTATTATTTGGCTTAATATCCTTGGAGCAGATCCTCATTATTAGAGCGGGTTATACATGTAAAGCGAGGTAACACTGCTATTATATTCTTATTTATTATAGCTGTTACATAGATCACAATATCACATATGGCAAGTATGTACTTCACAACTGAAGAGCATCCACAAATAGATTCCCACTATTTGATGGAACAAACTATTGTTATTGGAAAATACGGATGAGCTTCTACCTGAAGTATCTAGATTTTGACTTATGGTCAATTGTTGTAAATGGCTACAAAAAGCCTGCTATCACTTCTATATTACATCTTCTATAATCAACAAACCTTATTATAGTTACACGGAGGAAGAAAAGAAGTTAGCTAGCCTTGATGCAGAAGGTATACATATATTTTATTGTGCTGTAGACACAAATGTATTTAATCTTATTAATATTTGCACAACAACTCATAAAATTTGGAAAGTTCTTGAAGCTACTTATGAGTCCAGGTATGAAAGCAAAGCAAGCAACTCCATAGAGAAGGATAATCTTCATAATGATGCAAATATGTGCATGATAGAATTGGGATTTAAGGTACAACACAATCCCTTATACGAAGAAGATCTTGTATGTGACAACTGCAAGAAGATAGACCACATCCAAGAAGATTGTACTACAACTAGAAAGGAGAGTCATTACGAACAATCAAATGAAGGAAGATCATCGTCTCACAATTACACTAGCACGAGCATATGGTGTGAAAGTGAAGCAAGAGTTTTTGAAGAAGAAGAAGAAGAAGAGAGACCTCATAAAGCTACAAATTTATGCTCAATGGCATTATCTAACGAGGTACAGAATAATTTCCTTCTTAAAGAGAATGAATTTTCTTATGATGAGTTATCTGATGCTTTCAGCGATCTATTAGAAGAACACAAGAAAGTATTAGATAAGTATAAGCAAGCTAGAAAGGATATTTTATCCTATAAGCGTGAGAATGAGAAGCTTACTTGCTTATTGAATGATGCTAGAAATAGTTCTCCTTCTGATAATTCTACTGAGATTTCCACACTAAAGTTTAGATTGCACGAGGCACTTGATTGCATTGAGAAAAGCACTCAAGAAAATGCTAAACTTAAGGAGGAATTAGAATCAGAAAAGAAATATTCTATTGCTTCAAGTAGAATTGATGCTCTTTCTGCTAAATATGATGAGATCTGTGCTAACTCTAAAAAGTTAGAGATTAGACTGGGAAAGCAGGTAGTACGACCTACGACTCAGTCTAACACAAGACACTTAGCACATCACAAAGTCACACACGTCAGATCTTTTACAAAGGAAGCAAGCAAAGCTAAAGCTTCACACAACCTTGCTTTCTATTACAAGTATCCACGCACATCATGTCATCCCACTTCATATTCTCATACTGCTGCACATAGCACTATTAATACTTTTTGTCATTATTGTGCTTTGAATGGACATGTTTCTAATCATTGTCAGATTAGAATACTAGTTGATATGAACTTATGCAAATGGATTCCTAAAGCTAACAAATGTGGATCCAAGTATTGGATACCAAAGTCTTCACCTAATATTTCAGGTGGAGCTACTTATGCTGAACCTTAGAACCATAGAGCATGTTGGTGATTGCAAAGCTATAAAGGTTATCTTCTAAGCAATTGCACCAACATAAGTATGGTCACTAGAACCACTTCGGTAACATGCTTCCTAAATAGTTTTTAATATCTAGCATGTTCTTATTGACTTCTTACTATTAGCTTTCATTGATATCTTTTAATTTGTTTATTGTTTGAATCAATATGAGATATAATCCTAGCATGACTAGCTGTTTAACTTAAATGTTTAGTTCATACTAAATTGTCTTTCACTCACTTTCTATTAGTGTGACACATTTATCCATGTATGCTCTTTACTCTTAATCTTTATTCTTGAAACATGCATAGGAGCTTATTATTTTGGTGAATATGTTTTGACTCTTCGTTTTTAATATTTTTCAATGGTCACTTCTTACCGATTTTTCTTTAACATGTCATATTTACTTTGAACGGTATTTTGTGAGTATGTATGTTTAGCACAAATCTTCTATTTACTTGAAAAGTATATACATATATTTTTATGTTAACCTTGTGCTTGCATAATATACTTCACTATTGATTTTCAAATTTTATTTTGATTAAATCAATTAAATCCTTGTCTGACAAAGCATATTTATGCATGTTTTTGATCTTGTGATATTTTTTATGCTTATTAAGGATACATTAATAATTCATTTTCGTTTATATATTGCTCATATTTCTTATATTTTTGTATAAATATTTTTATGGGGATATATGAGTTAAGTTCAAGTTCTATATTATATTATTTTGAAAAGTAGTTTCAAACTTGTGCTTATCTCATACTTAAGCTATTGATTTTTTAACAAATTTATGTTCCTATCTTTAATAGCTTCTTCCTCAAAGCCTCTTTTAATGATGTATATTTTTTTTATCTTTTTGGTTGACATTTTAGATACATGACTCTTATTGAATTTTTTTTAATATCTTAATCTTGATAAACCATTCCTTAGGTATTTATTTTTAGGGATTATGGATTTCGACGATGTTCGATTATACTGCATATATTCTTTTGAATCTAAGTTCTTAAGAGTAGAGATCATTTTGGAAATAAGCCGAAAGGGTCCTTCTGTCATACAGGTGTAAATAGCCTGAAGCGACATGGTATACTCGTCTTCGGACTACCGCTAGCTGGGAACCAGCCCCTATAGCTAACCCGAAGTGATCAATACATTATAGACTTAAGATTTATTAAGGTCTAATTGCAACTATTATCTAGTTCTGGATCCGAGGTACTAAATCCAGTCCCCTAAGTTCCAGAATATATCAGCGTATCTAGGTCCTACATTTTTATATTTTATTGTTACCCAACGATTCTGTAGCACATATGGATAAATGTAATTCATACATCTTATACCGTATGCTACATTATTCTAAGATTTTTAAGTCCATAGAATGTAATTTATTTCATATTGCACTAATTCTTCTTAAATCCTCGGTTATTAAAGAAGAGATTTATTTTGGATACAAGCCTACAAAGGGTCTGTCTGTCACTACGGCTACGACTAAAGCGAAGCGGTACTTAAGTGTTCCCCGGTGAACCTCCGTTAGCTGGGACAGTACCTCTACAGCTAACCCATGATTGATCAACGCTTTATAAACTAACGATTTATTAAGATCTAGTTGCAATTGTTATCTGATGGATTTTAGATTTTAGATTTGATGGATAATATAATTTAATGATTTAATTTTACAAAAGGTAACATATATTGATCTTCATAGGTTAATGTTTGTTTATTTTTCTGTCACTCTATTCTATATTTAAACTTGATTTGATATTATGACTACTTATTGAATATTCTGATCTTGTAATTTCGTCTTTAACTTGTGTAATATTCAATAATTTTGAGCTTTATATTATTATCTTCTTGTTCAAGTTACTTACTGTCTACAACAGCAACTCTTTGTAGGGGAGAAGTCATGCAAATTGAATCTCTCTCTCAAAGCGTTTCTTTTCTTTAACCCTACGGTTATCAGATGGACACCGTGCAACGGATTTAAAAGGGTAGAAATAAACTTTGATAAGAAGACCTAATATTTTTGGATTAATTTTCTACTTCTGGAAATATGTCTCTGAAATTTTTAAATTTTTTTATCTATACTATATCCATGTAAAGGTGGATATAGCCATGTAAAGGTGGAGCAATTAATTATTTCAAGTCAATTATCCCCTTGACTTGCCATATATCTAGAATACACTTTTCTTTGGACATTTATCTAGTTACGTTTATTTGTTCAAATGAATTTATTTATGATTTATGAATTCTTTTTATTGAAATTATTTTCGTGATTCAAATCGTCAGCTTTCAGTCTGAGGACTAAATGGACGTATTCGAACATTTATTAAGACAGTTTTTTGTAATAAATTCTACATTTTTGATAAGTCTTTTTGATTTATTGAATCTGTCCGGTACTCAAATGTTATTATTAAAGACAGTTTTCAAAATCTTTTAATGTCTTAAAATATTTCTTATATATATATATATATATATATATATATATATATATATATGAAATATCCATATATATATATATATATGGATATATATATATATATATATATATATATATATATATATATATATGAAATATCCATATAAAAAAAATATATATGAAATATCCTTATATATATATATATATATATATATATATATATATATATATATATATATGTATATATATATATATATATATATATATATATATATATATATATATATATATATATATATATATTGGAGATATATATTTTGTTTGTTCATCTTTAAGTGTTTATTTATTGGATATTTCATTTTTTTTTGCCTAAAGATGATATTTGTTTTGAGTTTGGAATTTTATATGTATTTGATCAAAGGAAAGAAAAGATGCATATCTTGGATATCCCTTAGATCTTGTGATTATTTTTTTTATGCATATAAATTATTTTTGAACTATATACGCATATTTTATGGGGGAGCAAATTAATTGTTTCAATTTTTTTATGCCCTTAATATGTGGTATACCTAGTTCTTTTACTTAAAATATCTTGTTGAGTTGTTCATGATATTTAGATTTGTATTGGTTTTATGAGAGAATATATGATTATTATTTTTTTAATTATCTCATTTTTGAGTTTCTAAAAGTTATCCTGCTAAAACTAATTTAATTTATTGATAATCCTTTTGAGTTTAAACTGATTTGGCATTTCTTATTTTTTATCTCAAAGTTCATGATTATCTTATTTAGACTGATCATACTTTGCGGAAGAGCATTCAAGTCGACTGTATTTCTCCTTCTCAAGTATTTGTCTTCATTACCTTCATGTTTATCTAATGGATATTCATATATCATGCTAAGGTAATTGAATTCAAATGCATGAACTTTGATATTAATTTTGTATAGAATCTAGTATAGGTATATTTTTTATTTCTTGTTAGATGAATATACTCTTTAATGATGTGATTCACTAATTTGTATGGGCAAATTATGAATCATAATTTTTTTTTGATCATTGTTAAAAATCTTATTATATTTTTATTTTTTAATTGGTATATACTAGATCTGCGATTTTTTTCATGGATCATTTATGACCAATGATTGATTCCTACTATATTGATATTTTTTTGGTCTATTTCAAAACACAATATGATGAACAAAATATGTTTTGAATGTCATTTTTGGATTTCTAGTTGTTAAACTATGTATTGATTGATTTCATTGTTTTTAAGTTCAACCAACTATACTGTGTTGACAAGTTTTTATTTGTTAGTTATGCATTTTCTAAACTTGTCGTTACCCTGTTCTCCTAATCCTTGATCATGATTATTATTGCTTTCCTCCTTTACTTATGCTTGAGTTCATTTTAGCTCTAATTACGGGAGAGCTTATTTTTTATCATGTCAAAGAGGGAGAAATAAGTTTAAGTTAGCACACAATATTCTAGTATTATGTGTTTATTATTGATACATGCATCTATTGTATATATATTAAACTTAAAGGATTTGCCATAATCAAAGAGGGAGAGATAGTTAGCCCAATGATTATATCATGTTTTTGAATATGGCTAATCAATTAAGTTTAACATAATGACGTCACTAATACTCATGTAATCACTATCATATTGCTACTTAGCATTGTCCTAAATGTTCTATATCATATTGCTATGCTTGTATCATATTATTTTGTACGTCTAATATGTTCTTAGACATGCAGTAAGCATGATCCAGTTTTGTCAAACCAGGACATATGCAATGACATGCAGTAAGCATGATCAAGCTTTGTCAAACCAAGACATATGCAATGGGCCAAAGACGACGTTATACAAGAAGATTTTTATGAACCACCTAACGACCTATCCGGGGCCTCGCATCGGGGGTTCCGCTGCCCGGTCAGCGGACATGGGTCGAGGGGGCAGCGCCTCCCGTGGGAGTTCTGGGGCGAAGCCCCCGAAAGGTATTCAGATTTCCAGATCTGTTTATCTTTGGACATATGCCGTCAAGAAAAAAGGCTTCTTCAAGTCTGCTCATATATTTGAAGAAAGACGTCATCAATGGGCTCTTAATTTTCCTATTTTATTAATATAATTTTTCATATTTATTGAGTCTAGGAATACGATGTACACTACATCGTACTGGCAAATAGGCTATCCAAGAAATGTTTTCAAAATACCCTTTCATTTTGAAAACAAGCCCACTTACAAAAGCCCAAACTACTTCCTAACTGTTTGACTTTTCAAAAAGCCCAAAAACCAATTTGTAAAAACCTTGACAGAACTCCAACAGAACTCGGCCCGAGTTCGGCCAGAGTTCGGTTAGTGAACGTTGCTTTTTGAACTTGGTCTTCCTGCAGGTACGGATCCCAACGAGATTTTCTCATAGAGTTCTGCCCGAATTCTGCCCGAATTCTGTCAGAATTCTGTCTTTGGAAAAAATACAAATAGAGAAGGATTTCGATCATTTCAATTTACTCATACACCAATTCACTTTCATATCTCTTCTATATAAGCCTACTACTTCTTCCAAAGTATTCTGAGCTATTCAATTTCAAATCCCAAGCCAGTTACAAACCTCTATTCGATTTACCTGTACGGTACGGTCTAAAAGCTTCAGAGCGATTGTAATCAGAGGCTTGATTGAAGAAAGTCTCTTCACAATGGAAGTTGGTCGAGTACTTCGGATCAAAGCTCGCATTGTAGAAGTTCTAAAAACTTTGGATGAAAACTTGTGGTGATTTTCCATAGTAGATTCAACTGGAAGCTAGAGTTCTTCCGACCGGACTAGTACTCACAAGAGGGAAACCAGTATACATCCTTGTGTTTGCGTTTGCTCTCTACTCTCTACCTTTTATTTATATATCTGTGATATATATATTTTGTGATCTTGCTGCTAACATTTTTATAATTATTAATTTTTGCTGCCTACTCTATTCACCCCCCTCTAGAGTATTGTGCTTTACAACTCGTTCCTACAATCGGTCCTACACTAACAAGTATAAAATGATCAGAGAATGTACTCGTCTGATATCCTGAGTATCTGGTAAGTGTAGATGTCCAGACATAGTAAATGAGTCCTATTTAGAGCAAGACAGGTCACAACATGTCCAGAATGGTAATATTGAAGATTATAATGCATTCTATATGATTTCAGGTCATTCTAGGCTAAAGTCAACTCTTTGTCATCTCTGGTCAACTTTAAAAGTCAAACTAGGTCAAACTAGTTAGGGTTTGGTCAACCATGCTCAACTAGTCTAAGTTAGTCTAATCTAGGCTTAACAAGTCAATTCTAGGTCTAGGGCTAGCCAACTAAAGTCCAACCAACATATACTATAGGGTCACTCTAACTCTAGGCCTATATACATTACTTAATACTTACACTACATTCACATTTATGCATGCTCTACATTCATTATATCTCAAGTAAATATATCATGTATATACATTACCTACTTGCATACATTATACTTACATATTTTCATTGCATAGAGGCATACAAACATGCATACATTATATTCATGCATTATATTACATATACAATATATCATATAGAGAGAAGGGGGAAATAAACAATGTATGTGTGTGTGTACATATTGGGATTTCAGTTAAGGGGGTCTATGTTCAGTCATGGTTCTCAGTTCAAACATTTATTCATTTCATTCATTATCCACACATTACATTCATTACGACATTCATTGCATATATCAACATATATTCAGATTAGAGAGATAGAGAAGGGAAAAGAGATAAGTGTGTGTGTGTGTATTTATATAATGTGTGAGTGTCAAATGACCAGGTGTGTTAAATGTCAATGTAATATCAAGTGTAAAGGGTGTGTGTGAGTTTTAACAAGTGTGTCAATGTGTGTTAGTGAGCATATTGCCATATGTTAACAGTAGGTACTAGGGGGTGAGCATGGTAGATATTGTGTTAGGTGTGAAAGTGCATGACAGTAAGGTGGAAGAGAAGGAGTATAGCTGTAGTTAGATAATGTCAAGTGGGGGGTTATGTGTATATATAAACTCTGTGTGTGTGTATTAAAGCTATGTAAATGTGAAGTGTCATAGTGAAATGGCAGTAATGAAATGAGGGGGTGTAGTGTGTGATAATGGTGTCAAGTGCAAACAAGTAAGTGTTTATGTATAAGGTTAATGTTAATAGTTAAGTATATATGCATATATTTATATATATCAAGACACTTCATACAAATCAATATTGCAACCCAAATACTATAAAAACCTAGTTTACCTATCAAGTCTCATCCAAACTCAGTCACATGTATATAACCCAGTTTTCATTTGAAACCTAAATCCCTTTTTAGCCCAATGTTCAGTTAATTATATATATGCATGTACATAGTTTGGTTTGCATGTAAACATGGGGAAATGATCTCGATATTAAGGAAACTTGAATCAAAACCCTAACCACTTGCATCCTAGTTAACTAACACATCATAACAGTTCATATTTAAAAAGTAATCTCATATTTAAAACATTTTAAAATCATTTGACACATAAAACCAATTTTCAAACACACAGTATCAGAGCAATGTATGAAACCCTACTGTAAAACCCAAAATTGATCTCGAAGACCCAAAATTGATCTCTAAGACCCAAATATATTCCAATCAGATGTGCATAGAGGTTAAACAAATTCATACGTGTCAGGGGGTGGCGTTCGTGTCCAAAGAAGTGGACACGAACGTGTCCAAACAAGTGAAATATAGAGTATCGGAAATAGTCAAAAGAACTCCTCGTGCACGCGTGTCATGGACTCGTGCGCACGACACATGACACATCGTGCTCGTGTCTAGGGGTCCGCCAGGGATAGGGCTATGCGTTCGTGTCCTTGATACGTCATTATGACGTGTCCACGAGGGACACGAAGCCCGTATCAGAGTTGCCAAACCGACTGTGCACATGTCACGACCCGATCCCAAATAATTGGGTCGAACCGGATCATGCCCAGCGTGCACCGTTGTTGAGACGGCGGCAGTAAGCTGTTCCATTAGCAGGTAACCACAACAACATCTATATTTGTCACAATTCAATATTCGGGAATTTAAAATTTTTATTAAACCTTTAAAGAATTACAACTAGAAAGTGAAAGAACTGAATTAAAAGCTGAAATCAAATTACAAAATTCTAAAACAACAAATATAGAAACAAAAAATCTATCTAAGCGATCGGCTCGCCGGCCTCAAGTCCTGCGTCCTCCAAAGGGGACTCTGGCAACACCACAGGGTACAGAACTGGGTCATAATAGCTGTTGTATAACAGCTCAGCATCCTCAATATCCCCCTAAAAATGTTATCTCCAGTCAGAAGGGAGCAAAGTACAATTCATGCTAATTTGACAGTTGAAATAATAATAGAATCATGCACTTTTAAACAATTTAGAAATGTACAGTTTTCTAACAGTAAAATAGTGTGATTTGAATAGGCAATGAATATGACCGGCTTGGGTTTGTTACAGTTCAGATACGGCTTATCCTCGTGTGTATGAGGGGTAAGCTAGTACAGTTCTAAGTTATTTTGGATGTGGTCATACTCATTACACTACTCCCCCAGTCCCCAAACAGTTACAGTAGTTACAGTAGTTACAGTCAGTGCTCTCAAAGAGAGTTCCGTGTTGCATCGTGGTTTAAACTTGCATTAAAACGATTACTAAATAACTGTAAACTAACACAAAATGTACTTGCCTCAATATGGACTGGACTTGAAGGGTTGAAGACTTCGAGATGGGAGTTAGGATCGTCCTCGAAGTCCTACATTCGAGAAATTAATTCAGAATCCAGGGTTACCAAGCTAACTATGCTAGTTGAAATCTCTAATTGCGTCCTAATCAATTTTAATCTTTGTTATTAAATACGAACAAAAACACGATTATTGGTGCGTTAAAATTAATAACGAGGGAAAGATCATTTAACCTTGTATCTTGGAAAAACTCGTCGTTACCAAATTAATTTGATTAAAACTTGTATTTTTCGTAATTATACATATAAAACTAAATTTCTTATTTAATGAGAAAAATATGATCGTTGTTAAATATTAAAACTTGTAAATTTTAATGTGAGAAGACTTCATTAATTTTTTATTCAAAATAATATTTATTTTTGATTTACGCGTACGCTAAAATAACTCGCAAAACCAGAAAAACAATAGAAAACCTATGCTACAAAATTACAGGTCACAGAGAAAATAGACAAGCTGGGCTTATGTCCATTACAATTTATTTTACATAAATTGAAATAAGACGAAACAGTTGTTAGTTCTAAAATCTTCCTACAATTTAATTATGAATAAATTAAATAATAAAATTAAATATTTAATGAGTCTCAAATATGGTCCAATCGTCATATAGGCTAATGCCTCAACGTCCGGGCGAAGCCGGTTTCCTTTGCACTTAGCCAGGGCCCATTGACCGATACGATCGTTGCCCAAAATCCAAAATATTAATATTTTCCGAAATCCATTTTAAAATCATTTTTAAAATATAATTAAATTTTACGAAAAATTCGGCAGCATTTCCTCTATTTTTTGTCAACTCAAAAACTGGAAAAAGTGTGCCAATATTTTCCTGTAAATCCCAAACCAGGGAATCCCAAAATACATATATAAAAAAATAACCACAATTATTCTCAATATTAATTCGGAACGACTCACAACGAATTCGGGATTCCAAAACCAACCCAAAAACATCACAGTACAAATCGGAAAGATCCGAAAACCAAATTATTCTCAGAATTCATTTCCGAAGGTTTCGGAAAAACAAACCAAACTAACAGAAGCTTTCCCGAAAGTTTCTCAGAAAATCCCGAAAACAAACGTAACCCAAAAATCGAATTCCCGAAGGAGATTTGTGGACCAATCTCATCATAGACAAAATATTAAAATATTTAATGAGTCTCAGATATGGACCAATCTCATCATTTGTCACAACCCAAAAATATTTAATGAGTCTCAGATATGATCCAATCGTCATATTGGCTAATGCCTCAATGTCCTGGCGAAGCCGATTTCGTTTGCACTTAGCCAGGGCCCATTGACCGATACGATCGTCGCCCAAAAAATATATCACGACCTGCATGGGCCACCACTAAAAACATGTCACGACCCGATCCTAAATAATTGGGTCGAACCGGATCATGCCCAGCCTGCACCGTTGTTGAGACGGCGACAGTAAGCTGTTCCATTAGAAGGTAACCACAACAACATCTATATTTGTCACAACTCAATATTCGGGAATTGTAAACTTTATTAAACCTTTAAATAGATACAACTGGAAAGTGAAAGAACTGAATTAAAAGCTGAAATCAAATTACAAAATTCTAAAACAACAAATCTAGAAACAAAAAATCTAGCTAGGCGTTCGGCTCGTCGGCCTCAGATCCTGCGTCCTCCAAAGGAGACTCTGGCAGCACCACTGGGTACAGAACCGGATCATAATAGCTGCTGTATAACAGCTCAGCATCCTCAATATCCCCTAAAAATGTATCTCCAGTCAGGAGGGAGCAAAGTACAATTCATGCTAATTTGACAGTTGAAATAATAATAGAATTATGCACTTTTAAACAATTTAGAAATGAACAGTTTTCTAACAGTAAAACAGTGTGATTTGAATAGGCAATGAATATGACCGGCTTGGGTTTGTTACAGTTCAGATACGGCTTATCTCCGTGTGTATGAGGGGTAAGCTAGTACAGTTCTAAGTTAACAGTTGGATGTGGTCATAATCATTACTCTATTCCCCCAGTCCCCAAACAGTTACAGTAGTTACAGTCAGTGCTCTCAGGAAGAGTTTCGTGTTGCATCGTGGTTTAAACTTGCAGTAAAGCGATTATTAAATAAACTAACATAAAATATACTTGCCTCAATATGGACTGGACTTGAAGGGTTGAAGACTTCGAGATGGGATTTAGACTCGTCTTCGAAATCCACGCACAGTAAAAAACTAGTGCGTGTGTCCGTGCTCCCTCGACACGATGCAAAATTGTATCAAATTTGAGGGGTATACTGACAGAGGTTGACCCTACCTCTGTGCCTAGTGGTACGTGTCCACGTGGCGTATACGAGGAGAAAACCCCCTCGAGCAACATGGGACAGTGTACTGTGTGCTGCGAGCGTATTCGTGTCCAATTTGGACACAGTCACGACACGATATCCAGCTCAGTCGTACATGAAATCAAAGAGCACATGAAGCTCTACAAATCAGTTTAAAAAGAATTTGAAAATAGCAAAAAAAATCCTTCTTGGGCATTTCATCAAACACCCATGTAGGGATACTGATACGTGTCCGATATGGACACCAAACCAAGTCCAATTCCTACCAAACAACACCTACAGCTAGGGGACACCTAGATGGATGCATCTATGGAAAGAAATCAGGATTTAGAGGTAGTTTGAAGGGATTACCTATAGAAAGCCAATCCCAATAAAAAAGCCCCAAATTGTGAAGTCCCCTTCCTCAAGCAACGTCAAAATGAGGTCTCCTCCTTGCAAGATAGCCTCTTTCAATCTCTATTCTAGATTTAGATCCAAATATAAAAGATTGGGATCAATTTGGTGGAGGAATGGTGAGATTTGACAATTTGGGGAAGAAATTAGGGTTTCCTAAAGGAGAATTTCTAAAAGAGGGAAGTGGTCATGAAGAGAGACTTTATAAAAGAAGAATTAGGTCATAAGTGGCTGTGGTGGCTAACCAAATAAAGGGCTAGGGTTAGGGTTTCTCATGGTGGGCTTTGGGCCAAGATTGTTAACTAGCTAGCTCAACTCTTTAGCCATAAGTCCAAACGCAAAACTCTCCCAATCCTCTCATGAAACCTAGCCACACTCAAGTCAACTAAGACCAACTTAAGTTAGATTAGGGTCCCACACCATGCTAACTAAGTCACCAAAGTCAAAGTCAAACTCTAAGCTAGTCTTTAAAGTTACAACTAGCAAAAGTCAAAATCACAACACCAATACAATAAATAATTCACAAAAATCGAAATGACCAAAATACCCTTGGGAAAAATGTAGAAATAAATCACACTAATCACATGGTTAGGTTCCCATGGTCATGGTTAGTCTCTAGGTCAAGTAGTATCTAGGATTTCACTAGCAAAATACCAAAATCACAAATCACCACTTAAAATAGTTTTAAAACAATTAAAAATTACAAAAAAATATAACATGATTTAAATCTCATTATTAAAAGACTACAATTACAAAAGTTTAAATTACCCTCTTTTAGAAATGTGGGTGTTACACCTGACGCGGAGAGATAAATCGAATTGTAGTCACACCCGTCTGCTCGGTTCTGGAGACGCGTAACCGATTGTGGAGATGCGTGACCGATTCCCGGCTGCTCGGGTGGAGGCAGTGTCCGCGTCGATACGGGTGTGGCCGCGCCCACAGCCTCTTGTATTGGACCTCCGTTCTTGGCCGAAATGAACGTGCAGGGAATGTGCTCATGGGGGAATTCAAAAGTGAATGCCTCGACGATCCCGATGAGGCTGGCTTCAATGTCGGTGTGTGTCCTGTCCCACTACCCTTTCTCATCGAAGATGATGTCGCGGGTGACATACAAGCGATGACAGACTGGATCGTGGGCCCTGTAAGCCTTAGACCCTGCCACATAGCTAATAAATACCATTGGCTTGCTCCGATCGTCAAGCTTCTTCAAATTTGGCTGCACCATCTTCACATGAGCAATACAACCAAAAGTACGTAAGAAACTTACATCGGGACGCTTATCATGCCATGCCTCATATGGCGTCTTTTCTTTCACCATGGCTATTGGTGCCATGTTCAGCAGGTACACTGCCATGGTCACCACCTCGCCCTAGAATACCGCCGGCATGCTCTTTACCTTGAGCAAGATTCAGGCCATAGCCACCACAGTCTGGTTTTGATGCTCGACGATGCCGTTTTGCTGAGGCGAGTAAGGTGCGGTGAGGTGGCGCTTGATGCCATGGTGCTCGCAGTAGTCGTTGAAAACGTTCGACGTGAACTCGCCACCATGGTCTGTGCGCAGTACACGGAGCTTGAACTTGGACTCGACCTCTGTCGCAACCTGAATGCGTTTTATTGCCTCGCTCGCCTCGTCCTTGGATCTCAGCAGCTTGATCCACATGAACATGCTGTAGTCGTCGACAAGGAGAAGGAAGTAGCGCTTTCTGCCATGTATCGTCGGTGAGATGGGACCGCACAAATCTGCGTGTACCAGTTCGAGGGGTTCGGTGGTACGGTAGTTGGCGTGTCGGGGAAATGATGTGCGTCACTGTTTCCCAGCCAGACAATTGTCGCACAACTGATCGACATGATCAATGTACGGAAGGCCGTCTACCCTGTTGTCGCTGCTCAGGCGACGAAGGGCGTCGAAGTGTAGATGGCCGTAGCGCGCATGCCAGTGCCATGCCATGTCAGAGTATTATGTCGCAAGGCACACCGGCTGTGCGATCCGCAAGGTAAGGATATTTAGACGATTTGAAGTGCTTGATACCTTAGCGATGAGGCAGCCCTGTTTATAGTGGATCCGGAGCATTCCATCCTCGATTAGCGTAGAGCAGCCGATCTCGTCCAATTGCCCGATGCTGCCGATATTGCTTCGCAACCGGGGAATGTAGTAGACATTGGTGAGGGCTTGATGTTCTCTGCCTTGGCCCGTGAACACTACCGAGCCTCGACCTTGGATGTCAATGACAGAGCCGTCGCCAAATTTGATGCTGCCCCGCACGCCGGTGTCGAGATCGAAGAAGACTGCTTGCACACCCGTCATGTGGTTAGACTCTCCTGTGTCTAGGAACTAGATCACTTTTTCAGTATCCTTCGGCTCCCTAAGCTTTACCATGGTGCGCTCCTCGTTGAGCGTCACCTCCTCGATCGCCTCGATGTGGGTGTCGGGCATCTCGGCGATCTTGCACACCTGTGCCATCAGGAGTGTCGGTTTGTCCACCTCTACCTATGCCAGGAGAGCCTCGTCCTTGTCCTTTTTCTTTTTGTGGCATTCACGAGCCCAGTGGCCTAATTTGTCGCAATAACGGCACTTGTCGCGAGTTGTATCGGAGCCTCTTCTTTCGTCGCTTGGCTTGGAATAACGCGCTCACGATCCCTCTCCGGGACGTGCCACTTCTTTTTCTGGCCGTCGTTTCTGGCGCTACTGCTAGACGAGCCACCTCTGGACTGATTCTTACGAGCAACCCACTCATCCTCGGTAAGCAATAACTTGTCGTCTGAGGCGTTGCCACTCTCGATCTCGTCCCTGACCTCCGCTGCCTTAAGCCTCCCCGTTAGATTCTCAATGGTGACCACATAGAGATCTAAGAGGGTCTCGATAGCGAGGGCAGTCTGGCTGTACTTCTTAGGAACTGTCGCTAGCAGCTTGAGGACGAGCTTGTCTTTGGAGATCGTATCGCCGAGGGCGGCGAGAGCGCTCGCCAGAGCAGTGAGACGCATGGCAAAAGATTCCATGCCCTCACCGTCCCGGAATGCAGCCGATCATACACTCTGCGCTGCGACTGCGTCTTCGCTTTCTTGACGCGATTACTGCCGATGTGCACCATCTTCAAAGACTGCCATGCCTCCTATGCCGTCGCCTTGATCACCAGTGATGAGATCATCGCCAACGGGATAGAGCGGAGGAGAGCCTCCATCGCTCTCCTATCCAGATCCTACTCTGTCCATCGTCGCCCAGAGACCTTTTGCCTCCAGCATACAGTGCACCACCATGGCCCATTCATCGTAGTTTGTATGCATGAGTTGCGGATATTTTGTCTCGTCGAAATCCTTGAACACCTTCGGGATCACCAGGGTGCCTACCACGCTCGAACCGTTCGCTGGACTCAACGTCGACACTGGTGGAGGTGTGAGTGGATTCCCGTCCGCAACAGACGAAATGGCTCTGATACCAAGTGTTAGTTCATACACAAACTACGTAAGAATGAACACATACACAAAGAAGAGATGATTTTGTAAGTTTAGTGCACATTATTCTACTGTTTATTTATTTGCTTTTATAAGGAAAATAAAGCATGACACCCTTCCCTACAGTCTCTCCTACAAGCGTGGATCGCCATATGTCTTCCTTAAGACATAGTCTACTGTGCACAAAGTTTAAACAATATAAATAGACCCTAGACTTCCTCTTCTCCATTACTTTTTCCTTGTGGCGAAGCCATGTCAAATTGTCTCCTCCACCATTCATTCTTCCTCTTGGGATGCTGGGATCGACCATGGCGACCTCGAGCTCGTCCTAAACGAGGGTTTGCCGGCGATATCGTCCATCCCTTCCTTTTGTCGATCGGCCATGGCAAAATTATAGTGACAAGCTCTAAAGCATTCAACATCTGCCATGGCGGAGTAGACGACGAAGTCGAACAGAGATCATCTCGCCATGGATCGGTGACTTTGAGCATCCTGAACCATTCTCATCGACGAGCGTGGTAAGTTCGTCCCTTCTTCTTCATCGATTCAAATTTCTCCTTATTGGAATGTAAAGTATCGGTGCTTCTTTCCTATTCTTGATTGAGTGAGGATTAATCTTCTTGAATTCTATTTTTTTATTTATGAGGACTAAAGTTTTAGGCAGAGGTATTTAAACATGTTCTTTATTCTTGCCTATGATATACTCGATGTAATGACCAAGTCAATTCCTCGTTGGCTTTGGACATGGATCTGGGGTATCGGATACAAGAAATGCAGTATCAAAGTCCAAAAAACACGGTCGGATACGTTCTTGGACATGTATATTTTTTACCTCTGTGATCTTTTCTCTGTTCTGGGTTGAGTTGTGTCCATTAGAGAATACAGAGATGGTGTCAGTGTTATATACTATGTAGGGGTCGATTCCGACCTAGGGTAATAAAGCAGGAGCTAGGTTGGTTTGATGTCTTCCTTACCATTGCAAACAGATATGTGAATTTTGAATGAATGGGCACTGTAGACTAGTCGTTGGTCTCTTAGGGATATATTTTTGAATGTTCAGAACTATTAGTAATAGAATGACAATTTGAGTATCAGTTTGGATTCTAAACTTGGAACCTTATAAATTTTCATCTACTAAGTCAAATGGGTTCAGTTATATAGTATTGGGCTTATGGTGACGGGCCTAAACAGGTTATGTTTGGGTTGCTGATTAATAAGTTAAGTAGAACCTATTTTATGGACTAGGTAGGATATGGGTGGGTTATATTCAGCTTTTAGACTGAATCAATTAATTACAAGAGATGTACCTGACTCACTAAACTACTATAGGCTTTATTCAGAATAGGGGTTAGACTTGTGAGGGAATAAATTAGGGAATGTGGTAGGATGTTTGTGATAAGAAAGAAATAGTGCTTTAATATCAAGATTTAGTTGTTGGATAACAGTGATGGCTTTAGAAATTTTGATGAAGAAGTCCTTTAGAATATTATTTAATATCTATTATTTCCTATTTGTAGGTGATCTAGAAGACTTGGACAAAACCCTAAAAAAGCGGCAAGTACATGCACTCGGTATTACCATCATTGCATGTATTGCACTCACACTTGTTATCGTGTCATTATTGCACTTGTTCTCGATTGATTGCATTGTTTCTCGTGTCGGGTGGGGGACGTTCTAGAGACAAGTGATTGACTAATATTGGACAAATATTGCCTGATAGCATACACTGTATGCCTGATGTCTATTACATGCGTGACTGATAGCATTGTCGTCAGACATGCCTGATTATTGATTGTCTGATAGCATTATCGTCAGACATGCCTGATTTACATGACTGATAGCATACTAATATACCTGATTACATATTAGTCCCTACATGTTGATAACGTCCAATTGCACATATACACATAGCTAGTGCATACTTTACATTCATCTTGTTCTCTGTCTTTCAGTTATATTTTGTTGTACTGTTCCCTTGATCTTCTATGGTGAGTTTTATTGAATTACATTGTGCTTTGCTCCATCCTGACTAGACTGTTGATTACAGGTGAGATTGATTACATAGACTGTCATGGCTAGCAGTGGAGCTCATTGGATATTTGAGATATAGTTTCATGTATAGAAAAATGATTGAATGTACTTGAGTATATGTTGTTGTTGGATAGTTTTATCTTTTATCGGCTTTGTACCCGGACATTCATGTATAAGCTTGAAATAATTGTATAGTGATCTGTGATGATTGGTAGTGGATAACCCGTGTTGGATGTTGTGATGAGATTATATAGATGATGACTAGACCAGACGGCTCACTACCACTGTCAACGAAAATGTAGGCCGGGAATGACTCGTCCCGTACCCGATTATTCGGGAGCAGGGCGTGACAGCTACGAAGCTAAGCATGTATAGGAGTCATGAATATGCTACATTGAGCCACTATCAAGACATGACAAGAACATGTACAAGGAATACAGGTAAACATTGAAGTATAAATCATAAAACATGGCATGGCATATAAAGAATTATACTATCAAAGAAAATCTAGAAACTAAACAATAAATATGAAAGAAATAAACTTGGGAGTCCATTCAGAAGATCTATCGGACTTTCGTAGATTTTTGAAGGATGATCAGATCAATCACAGCAAGTTGTTGCACATAAAATGGGCCATTCGGAAGATCCATCGTATTTTTGTGAATTTTTGAAAGGTGGTCTAGAAACATATAAATAGCTTGGTAAATGTAAGGATAATTTTTCGGGGCTAAAATCTGGTCCCAAATCTTGTCTACGTCTAGTCCAGTTATACTAAATATTGCAAGTAAGTCTCATATACCAATATTGACTAAGTCCAGTGGTAGAAATTTTCGTATCATTACAGATATCGAGTTTGCCAACCAAGAAAATATTAGGACCGCATGTAAATAAAACCTAGTTCAAACCAAAAATCTAAGACAATAAAAATAACGAAAATCTTGAGGGAAACAACTTTAATAAGACAAGTTTTAGGAAATAATGAACTATTAAGGCTACAAAAATCAAAACCACAGTAAAATAATAAATATCCAGTAGTTCGACAAGATGTACTTGCCTAAGATAGCTCCCAGCCTAACTCTTCTACTCCACCACCAAGAGGGGTTTAGAAACCATGCTCTGAGATCTCGAGACCAAGCTCTCGAAGAATATGGAGTGGAAATGAGAAAAGAAGAAGAATAGAGAAAGAAAGTGAAAAAAAATCGAACTCGTTGTTTCAACATAAAAAGAGTCCGAGAAATGTAGATCTTTTGTATTATTGTAACGAAGAAGTATACTTCGACTTCTATACTTCGTTGATGATCTGATGCAGAAGTTGTTAAAGCTTGGTCGTCGATGGACTTTCTGTAGCAAGGGGAACAGTGAAAGCTCTCTCTTTCTCTCTGAAAGTTCTTAGTAAAGAAGCAATATACATAATATCTCCTTATGCCTATGCTCTGTGTGTGTTCACGAGGAAGAAACAGTCCTCTATTTATATCTTTTCTTTACTGGAATAGCCGTGTGTGTATGTGCAGAAAATACACTGCCTTCTGCCTCATAGACACTTGAAATTGGGTATGTTCATGAGCCTTAGGGGTTAGTGGAGAGTGAATGTGCTCAAGAATCACGTATAGCTCGCCACATATTTTGAGACATGCTATACGAAACACTGCCATGTTAGCATATATCTGTTTAGTATGGACCAGCCATGCGTTTAACTACTTTAAACGCATAGCATTTGATTACTTACTACAAATAATAACTTTTCTTCAAATTACTATGGATCAGTCAACACTTGAACGCATAGCTTCTCCAATTTCTTATTGTAAAAAACTGATATAGAAATAGACAAGAACGACTTCCTTTACAGCTGGCAAATTGTAATAATGTGGATAACGAAATCACTAACATCTTCCTCGTAATCTGAACATTGAACACTGCTCAAGATTTGTCTCTTCACAGAAGAGACAAAATCACATCATGCGTCTGAATGTGCCATACGTCTGTCTGGCCCGTTTCTTCAATATGTGCCTTTTCTTTAAAAACTAGCAGTTTCTAACTCAGGAATATTTATGCTTCGGACGCTTGAAACCTATGCGCCTCTTTTTAATATTTTTCAAGCTTCTACGAGACCCCCTTAAAAGTTTTTAAAACTTGAACAAGTTTTAAAATACTTTGAACAATAAGCATGGAAAAGAGAGAGGATTCTATCAAATAAAGCTTTAGACGCATTAGGTCACAGGCCACTTTGTCTTTTGCTTTAACTGAATCCTTCAAAATCCAAACTGTCTTCAAAATTTGAGGCGGCCATTTCTGACGATTGCTTGGATCGAAGCCAAGTCAACTGATACCCACGAATTTAGGAACAAAAAATCATGCGATAGTTAATGCTAAGTTGATCTCTTCGTCCAGAATCAAGTCGCATAGTACCTTATCATATAATAAGTCTCCGTCCCTATAAATAGGACATGACTTTGACAGGATTTCTTATTATCACTTTTAACCATGCATTTGCTGATTAATACTCCTGCGAACTTGTGTAGACTTGTGAGGGGATTGAGCATCACATTGCTGAGAACACTGCTCTTTGGTTATGCCAGAAGTCAGGAGAAATATAGATCTTTAACAGGTAATCTATTCTGAAGTACTCATCTTCTCGCCAATTACTTCTTTTCACACAAAGTCTTACAGTAATGATTTTTACTTTTATCACGTTTTGAATACAACAGATCTTCAGAGTGTATGGCTACACTTGTAGAAATGTGTGTTATGAAAATAGAAAATCTGCTACACACATAGGCAAGACTATCAACATTGTGCTGTTGGAGAGTACTGCTGCAATTTTTAGGCACATAAATTTTTTAAAATTTTCCATATGTCTTTTGTCGTTATGCTGTACAATTGATTTTATGCGTCCTTCTTTTGAACTTGTCATATTTTTAGGATACTCCTTGGATGATTGGAGCTCAGATGGAGCTTGGAAGAACATCATAACACGTCTAATTCGACATGAATTAGCACATTACGTGGACGACCTTTGTAGTCCTCAGACTCAGTTAGCTGTCTGCATCCATCTGACGAGGCTTACAACTGGTTGGTTTCACTGTCGTAGCATCTGTGATGCGATTGGGTTTGAATCCCAATCGAAATACTGTCGATGAGGACATTGTCGGCAGTCAATGGAGTCATAGGAGACAAGCAAACAGAGAAGGTCCTGAGTCTTCGTCCAGTTTTGTATCCTTTTGCCAAAGCGAACTACCGGATACTGCAGAGGGTGACCCACACTTGCAGACGTAAAGCATGACTCTAGGGTTGAACATCTTCTAAGGGGTCCAGTTTGTGTTGTGTTCCTACCTCTAACCTTATGAGGTTGTAGGAATGTTGGCACTGGATTTATACGTAACAATCTCCCCTCTCTGCAGTTGTCTCTTTAAGGGCAACATTTTCCATATATTGTTGTTTGCACTGAGAGACAAAATAACGGGGAAGGTCCTGAATGTAATAGACCTCCATCACCCATCTTCATGACTAAAAGATAAAAATCCAGAATGTAATAGATCTCCATCATATGTAATCATGATTTTTGAAATAAAATGTTGTTGTTGACTTTGATGTTCATTTTGCTTGGTATGATTTCTAACTTGTCGGCTGAAGAATCACTATCTCCCGAATGAAAGACTGTTATATAGTCATGAATAAGTTCTGCCACGTACGACTTAGAAATAATCAGACGCATGAAGTTTACTACTCATCTGATTTATGAGATGCATAACCCGTAGCTCAGTCTGAGACACATGAATTTTTGTCATCACCGAATGCAACGCATAAGCTTTGCTACTTCTGACTTGATAAATATAATCTTTTGCGCATCTGAGTGAACAGTTGTCGATATCTTAAAATCCTTATCGAATTTTGCACCATTAATGTTTAACCGTCGTTTGGCACAAGAATCAAAAGGTTTGGTTTGATTTCTCCTAATAACTCGGGATTCAAAAAGTCATAATCTTCTATATGACTCCCTGGTGCAATCCAAAAATTGGATAGAAGAGCAACGAAGTAAAACTTTACTTTATCCTTTGAGATTCACCATCTTTCTAAGGAATCTTTTATCTCCTCCCGTTCCACTGAAAGCTTCTAGGTAATGGCTCCCAAATCTTCGAACAAGACTCCGTCGTCGAGCAAGAACAAAAGAAAATCGGTCGACGACTCATTTGAGACTGCTCCCATCGTTGTCCAACCACTAATCGAGGGTAAAAAATCTTTCGATTAAAATTTGAGTTTTGTTGTTTGTAATCAAGAATTCATAAGATTATGCATTTATAAGTCTTGGCACATGAGTGAGGAAACTCAACTCCAAAAATGTGTAGAATGACTTTCCATTACATACATTGTTGTTGTTGTGAAGCTTCAACAAAAAAATTGCATGTCTTGGGTTTATGTGCTTCTGTAGGTTGCTGCATGAGTGTGATTAACCCTTACCTATGCGTTCCTTGCTTTATGCATTCATAAAAAATGATAAAATGAAGAATAGATGCATAAATATTTATGCGCCTATTTTTTATGGAGGCACAAGTTATGTGACTAATATTCTCCCTTCTTTATTTTGTAGTACATTTTTCGACCAACATGCTTGGAGAGTGATACTTAGATGCTCCTGAAGGAATGTTAAGCACAAATTACTCTGAACTAGTGTCTTATATGATGGCTCAAATCAACAACGATCAACCTCTTTCCAGACAAAAAATGATTATTAATCATACTCAAAGCTTTTTATAGCAAATGTTGACTAGTGGTGACATCACGCTGAATAATGAGAAGTTTTTGAGACCAGCTTTCCTATTCGAGGATGCTTTGGTTTTGATGGGATATGACAGTAGCAAGCTTAAGAAGGAAAAGCGTTCTTGGGTACTCGTCTAAAAAAATTGGAAAATGTTTGTACCATCTGCCGAACGTCATATACCCTTGACGTCATATGCTCCGGTTGCCTTTTCGAAGAAGACAGAATACTCAATCACCCCTACACAAGCTGGGGCTCTTATCGGCCAAATCATTCATCGACCAAGTGATAGTAATCAAAATGCTTTTGAATATAAAAAAGAAAATATCTCTTTCACTCAGCTCGGTTTACTTCCTGGAATCATCGAGAGTGATGTCGAGCCAGATCTTCTTGGTTTTGCTGCAGCAACCCTTACCAACAAGTTGCTTTCTAAGGATTTATCTTATCCTACTGGCTCTTTGAAATTACTGATTTGGATTCACATCGACAGTACATGGAGTAATGTTTCGGAATGGGTCTTGACCAATTACGTAATAATCTTGAAAGAGTGTGACTTGTACTATGCAACTAGGGCCACTTGCTATGGATTACAAATGAATACTCATATCTTCATTGCGCTTACAGAAATATATAATTGTGACACTAGCACATTCTTTACACCTGTTGGTGAAATAGGCTTAGCCTTTCACGAGATGTAGACGATCTCTAAACTTTCCTGGGGTGACGAGCCTTATGAAGAATACACTCCAATTGATGTGAAATTAGACACTATGAAGGAGACTAATCCTGACATGTTGGATGTGTACAAAGAACTGTTGTTTCACCATAATATTTGCTACAGAAGAAATAAGTCAGGAAGAACTGAAGGTCCAATTCCTCATACCAAGCACTAGATAGACCATATTTTCAAAGCCCCTAACAAAGAATCCGGTCATAAGGATTATACCATTTGTCCGACAATGACAGATGTGGAAATCCAAGACTTAATGAAGGATATTAATGAAAATAACTTGAGAGATGATGATACCAATTCTTCAGCCTATCATTATTTCTACCATCTACTTCATCCTCTGTCCGATAAAGCAGTTATAGCAGGTTATCAGTTGGCCTGGCTAATAAAATGTATGGTCTCAGGAGGTGCAGGAGCTATTCAGAGGTGAAGTCAAAGCTTTATTCTACCTGTCGTGAAACTGGTGTTTGGTCATAAGTTGGCCTTACTCCCGGCCATGGTATGTAGCATTCACAAAGGACTGCAAAATTTTGTGGATAATGTATCACACAGTGCAAGGGAAAAAGATTTTGTTAGATTGGAACTTCTGTTCCACTATTTGATGTGTCAGTTGATTCTGCACTGCCCAAAGCTGATGCACCTAGGGATGGAATTAGAAATCTTGCCCGAGGATAGCACCCTTAGACTCTATAAAGGAAAAACTTAGAATTTTAACAAAATTGTGTCTTGTAGAAGAGTGCTTGGATATTCGCAGGCTTATGATTTCTTCAAGATATTCCTGAAATTTGTCGGTAAGGAAGGCACTACCCTGACAGATACAAGTATAGACAATGCCTCAACTTTGTCGGAAGAAGCATTTTGTTGGCTTCCATCTTTTTATCCTTCACATCTGATGTTACGACGACAGAAGGATATTTATTTGGAACCTTATTTACCTAGCCGCTTTGCTCACCAGTCTGGCTATAACCAATGGTTTTTAGAAAATGCTAGCTCTTTTCTTCAGTACGATGGAAGTTTAATTGATGGGATTAGAGCCTGGCAATATTATAGTGCACGTGGTACCAACACCTCATTTACTATGCCAATGAAAGTTGATAGTGCTCATATCCTATATGCTGTTGGCAAGTTCTATTGTAACATAAATTCTTCTACGGCCAACTATAATCGAGAGTCCAGTTTTATACTAGGTACTAGACTAAAGCCATATGTCCACGATCTCAGGAATGCTCAAAAGATAGCTTTCCGGAGAAGAGACATCACAGGGACAGTCCCTATTATGGAACCTGAAATGGAGGGTTCTTCAGGTGAAAGACCAAAAAGAGGAAAAGGGAAAAGGAAATAGAAAATTGTCCCTATAGTCTCTCATTTTTCTAAGAAAGCAAAAGTTGCCACAAAACCGGCTTCAGCAAGAACAATACGTCAGAAGAAAATAACTCATAAAAAGAAAAAATCATCTAAAAGATATCATTCTTCTCCTAAAATAGACCCAGAATTGGCTGCGCAGGTAGCGGATGAACTGGAGATCGCTTTCATACCGACCGTTAATCCTTCCGTTAGAGAACCAAAAATGACTTATCCCCGAAGGTCATCTGATAGAACTCCTTCCCATCAGAAAACTGAAAGTGTTAACATTATGAGTTCACCTGTCGGAGTAACTTCAACAACAGCTGAATTATTGCACAAGAATGATGCCCCAAGCTTGTTCCGGAGGACGAATCAGTGGATGATTGGGATGACGAGAAAGGCGACCAATCTCTTCCGACATCTGAACCTAAAGATGTAGTAGAAGATGGTGGCTCAAGTTTTGAAAATATAAACCTAGGCAACCTTAAAGAGATTGAAGCTAGTCGTCAACAGCTAGTGAGCATTCAATAGTTCTTGATTCAAGGCCAGTAGCATTGACTGTCGAACCGAAGGTTCAAAATGAAACTCAAGGTACTGTACTTCCCTCCCAATTTGAAATGTGTATAGTTGAGCAAGTATCTGCAGAGCTTGTTAAAGAATCGACACCTGTCATAACTGAGAAGCATGTTGAAACATGTTTACTCCTAGATGGAAGTCATGGCAAGGGTATTTGCACTCTTCCATAACATCTATTTTCTACTTATTTTATTCAAATTAACTTAATCTTCCTTTTGTATAACAGGTGTTCAAGAATCTCTCTATCGTCCGTCTGAAAGGTGTCCATCTCTCCATCGTCCATCTATAAGGTGTCCATCTTGATTCAAGCCCATGACACCGCTAATAGGTGTCCATCTAGAGGGTATGACTAAGATTTGTGTGCAGAGTTTTATTTTACCTTTTAGCTAGTGGGATACAAGGAATTATAGAAAGGGACCTTCCTTTTGCTCTTACCAAGACACCAGCTATCCATATGATTCAGGCAACTGAAAGCTTCCCTGGTCATAAAGTCATAGCCGGGGACTTGAAGATACTACTTGACACTCTTGAGAGACATGTGATAAAATCTTGGTCTCGTCCGTCATTGCGACCTTTCAGTGTTGAATCTGATGAGCTTAGCAAACTGAACGATGCTATCCACAAGAAGGAAGTTGTTTTGGTGAATCAAGAGGGGGTTCTTAAAGAACAGTTTCTCAAGGCTCGCAAAGGATATGAGTTTCTTTCAACTACCTCGGTCAAGTATGCTTCCTACTAGGAAGTGAAAATTGTGCAAATGGGTGAGCTTACTGTTGAGAACAAAGCCCTCCAAGATGCTTATGCTTTAGAGGAGTCTTATTTGGATGAGAATACTAGGCATCAGAGGATCTTTGCTCTCAGTCAAATGAAGCTAGAAACAAGGTTGAACTCGTTACTCTGGAAGGGAAACGTGCTGAATTGACACCTTTCAGAGATGATGCTTCCAAATAGGCTGAAGTCAAGCATCGGACAGCCAATCAGAAACAATCTGAGATTGATACTTTGAAGAAGGAGATTATAGAGCTTTGCAAAGTGCCTGAACATCTTTAAAGTTTTGTAATTTTCCTTTCTTTCTTCTCTTTTATAGTTGATGACAAAAGTATTATGTATCTTCGCTGACTATGAAAGTAAAGAACACTTTTCATGTTGCTGGGAATATTTAAGTTTTGATACTTCTCTAGAGGTATTATGGACATAGAAAAATATCGTGATTGTGTTGACATACTATCTGTAACATGCTTTATTCAAGCATAGATAATAGATATGAAAATTAATCACTATCAGAGGTAATATGGACATGATAGATATTTGAGTGGATCTATTATCTTTGGCGTACCTCATTAGGTATAGATAATGGATTAAAAATTTAATCACTATCAGAGGTAATATGTGTAGGACCGTTGAGCACCTCTAGAGGGGGGTGAACAGAGTGTTTGCGTATGCAGCAAAAATAATTACCAATTAAAAATTAAGCAGCTATATATTATGGCAAATAAAAGATGGTAAATAAAATGTAGTAAAGTAGAAGATCAGAGAATCAAACTCAGTGACACATCAATGTATACCGGTCTTCCTCTGACAGGACTACTCCAATCTTGAGTACTCTTGTTTAATATTAATCTACTATGGCACAAGCTAATTGAGAGCTTGTAGTCTCTTATAACACCGTACTTGGTGACGAGTGCACGATCGAATCCATAACTTGATTTCAAAAACTAGAATATTTTCTGAAAGACGCTTCTAATACAACTCTTCAGTACCAAAACTCTATTGAACAGAACTTACACAGGCTTTGGCTAAGAGTGGTATATGATTGATTTGAAAGTTTTATCTCAAAGAAAACACTTTGGAATAGATAGAGAAGAGAAAGAATGAGTGATTTGAAGTGGTGAGCATTCATCTATATTTATAGTGTTTTTGCAGACCGAATATGGGCTGAGTTCGGCTGAGTTCGGATGCATGAATCTCGCAGTCGAACGTTGTAGGCAGATACAGTGGAAGATCAAACTGATTTTTGAAAATACCTTGACCGAACTCGGGCCGAGTTATGGCCGAGTTTGCCCTGAGTTCTGTCAGGGTCAAAACTATTTTTTTTTGGCCAGATTTAAGTTGGGTTTTTAGGCTTTTTGGATAGTGGACTTGGAAGTATGGATAGATAGGCTTTTTGGATAGTGGACTGATAGAATCATAAGCCAGTACCAATCCTGATCAACCTCACATATATTTTCTAGACTCAATAAAATTACAAATACAGAAAAAAATAAAAGTCTTGACCTTGCTTTTAATGCGATTGATTCTTGATGACGATGCGATGTCTGTACTTTGAAGTAGTAGGATGTAGACGATCTTCTCATTTGAAACCTGTAGTAGTCTGTATATTTTGCGTATCGACCAAAGTTGCCATTGATTATCAAAATCAGGTGTGATTATTAACCAATAGTCCAACAATCTCTCCCATTTTGATAATTGGCAAACTTTGAGTCTATACCAAAATATAATAAAAATATATGTAACTTTGAAATATACACATGTCTTGTTCTAAATCACAAGAAAATTTTGGTATACTCTTTCTCCCCCTTTGTCATGTACTCAAAATATAGCTCCCCCGCAATATATGAAGCCAACAATAACAAAGGAAAAGCAGAGAGTAATATCCAAAAAATAGTGATAAGAACTAACAAGCCAACATCTCAAGTATGATAACATCAGCAGTAACAGTTAACAAAATGATTAATAGAAGCAACTAACTAAGATAGCTAATAAAACCAACTACAACTGAATCTAAAAAGATTGCAAAAGCAACTACAGTTAAGATAGAATAAGTCCAAAGTGCATAAACAGCTGAAAATAGTACAACATACTACAGATAGTCAAAACTTAGAAAGTGTCACTACTAGATCATCATTACAGAACATGTCCACAAAAGACTAAGCCAAAAACTGAATCAAGCGTTAGCATTATCATTAGGGGGATCTGTACGAGGCTGGGAAACAACAAAAGCTGTCGTCAGATCGAAGAATCCGAAAGTGGGATGATCCTCAAGTCTCGATCCGTCGAAGCCTGGATAACGGAGGATTGGAGCTGGAGCCGTAGGATGATGTGGCAAAGTCCACTAAATGTCCGCCATGCTATTTCTCAAGACCTGAGCCTGAAAAATGTGACGGTACTCAGCGTTGGTGAAACGAGTCATATAGGTCTCATGTCGTTGTCCCTGGAAGGTAACAAACACATTGAACCTCTGAAAGAACTCGTCGAAGTAATGGCCTGGTGCAATAGGGGTTGGTGCATCGGCTGGAACTGCAGTGGACCAGCAGCAGGGTCGAAGCAGCACCAGGTGGAAGAGGAGGCTGAAGATACTTCCTAGATCTAGACAACTCAGAAGACGACCCAGAAACATGATAAATGACTAATTTGATTATAAACTTCTGGATGATCACTGCTAGATGCATCGGATGAAGGAGGTTGTGGCCTGTCTTCTGACAACTGACCATACCAGCAATCATGGTCTTGGAAACAGGAAAAATGACTCCAAAGTGTATATAGTAAATGGCAGATAACTCAAAGAAGGTGATCTCGTTAGTAGATCTCGTCTTTGGTAGCAAGGCAAAATAAATAATGCGATGGAGTTCATAGAAATGCTATTTCAGGTGATTTGTGAACAACCTTATCAGGGGAACCGGGTTCGGATGACACTGTGCTGCCTTGAACGACTCAAGTGTCATGTCATGAGGGATTTGAACATTGTTGACATTGACTAGAGCGTCGTCGTTATTAGGTATATGAAAATACTCGCTATAATCTGTTGGGTTGAACTCAAGTTATTTTCTAGTGACACAGGAATATATGTTGCAGTCTGCCTCTTGCAAACTGCAATAAAACATCCATACAACATTTTCATAAATTTAGCTCGAGGTCTCTAAAAAGTCTCGGAGCCCTAGATTTTCAAAGGTAGTAGTGTATTTCGATAGTACATTAAAATTGATCAATTTTTTGGGGCAAATTTCTCGGTATCGAAATTGGGTAAACAAAGAGATTGAAATCTCGTAAGACGGAAATAGGTTCGTGTCAAAATCCTCGTCATCGTCGGGACGAGCGGAACTAAACATGTTAACGGGTTCATACTTCAAAGTGGAGGATGAAGTAGTGCCTCTTTTCTTTTTTTTGAAAAGCTTAGGATCCATAGAATTGAATAGAAGAAAGAAGAGATATACCTCAAATAGAGAATGAAAAAGGAGTTGAGAATGCCGTCCTAGAGCCGGTAGATCCGATAAGATGAAGTTTTGAAGCTTTGGAAGGGGGTTTCCAAAAACTAGGGTTAGGATTTTGAGTTTTTGGGTGGCTGTGCGTTTGAGGAAGAAGAAGAAGTAGGAGATGAAGGGGTTGGCTAAAATACTGCTGTTTAAATGAAACTGTCCCCACAGAGTTCAGCCCAAACTTGGTCAGAACTAGGTCCAAGTTTGGTCCGAGTTCGGCCACTCTATTTTCAGTTTATTTATGATTAATTAAAAATAATTTAGTAACTTTTAACTCTTTGATTTAATTAATGTTCATTACTTTGGGTTAGCTGTAGGGGCCCGATCCCAGCTGACGGTAGTCCGAAGACTAATACACAGTGTCGCTTCAGTCTATTTAATTTGTATGACAGAAGGGCCCTTTCGGCTTGTATCCAAAATAATTTTTTAATTAATAAATCTTGAAATATCGAGTTTTAAGTATTTTTATTAATCATAACGCATAATGACTCTGAAAATTCAAGTTGCATAAATCTCGATGCAGATAATTAAATCAATTTTCAGCTAGTAGCTTTGTGAAAATATCTGCTAATTGATGATATGTGTCAATATATTCTAAGCAAATATTCCCGGGTAGTTGGTGATCACGCAAGAAACGATGACGTATTTCTATGTGCTTTGTGCATGAGTGACAAACTGGGGTTTTAATCAAGTTGATAGTGCTAGTGTTGTCACAATAAATAGGAATTTTTTAGTAGTACATATTGTAGTCTTGTAGGGTTTGCTTTATCCACAAAATCTGAGCACAACAACGTCCTACGACGACATACTCAGCTTCAGTTGTTGATAGCACTACAAAATTTTGCTTTTTGCTAAACAAGGAGAATAGAGCTTTTTCTAGGAAATGACACATACCATAGGTACTTTTACGGTCTACTTTACATCCAGCAAAATCAGCATTTGAATAACTGATTAGGTCAAAAAATGTATTTTTAGGATACCATAAGCATGTAGGAATGAAATGTAAAATAATATACTCTAGAGGGGGTGAATAGAGTAGGCAGCGAAATATAAGCTATTAAGAAATTGTTAGCAGCAAGATCACAAAAATATATCACAGATATGTGTAAGTAATAGTAAAGTGCAAAGAGCAAACCCAAACACGACGATGTATACTGGTCTCCCTCTTGTGAGGACTAATCCAGTCGGAAGAACTCTAGCTTCCAGTTAAAATCTACTATAGAAAACTGCAAGTTTTTGTACAAAGTCCTTGCAACTTCTACAAATGCGAGCTTTGATCCGAAGCACTCGACCAACTTCAATTGTAAAGTGTCTTACTTCTATCAAGCTCTTATTATAATAACTCTAGACTTCTAGACCGTACCGTACTGGCAAATCGACTAGAAGATTGTAACTGGCTTGGAATTTAAAAATGAAAGCTTAGTAGGGCTTTGAAAGATCGTAGTAAGCATAGATAGAAGAGATAAGAAAGTGAATTGGTGTGTTGAAATGGTAGAATTTTTCTCTATTTATAAGATTTCTAAAAGGAGAATTCGGGTAAAATTTGAACAGAATTCAGACCGAATTCTATGAGAGAATCTCGGCATATAATCGTTGGATCCGTAACTGCGGGAAGACTGAGTTTAAAAAGAAACGTTCATAGAACCGAACTCGGACCAAATTCGGTACAAATTCGCTCTGAATTCTGTTGGTCCAGAATATACTGGATTTGGGTTTGCAAATCAGGTTTTTGGGCATTTAAAACTTTTCAAGCTGTTAGGAAGTGGATTTTGGTTTTGGGCTTATTTTCAAAATGAAATGGGCATTTTTTTATAACGTTTCTTGGGTAGTCTATTTGCTAATACGACACGGTTTACATTATATTTCTAGACAATAAAATATAAAAATACATTGATAATGGAAATACATGACAAATACGGTTCCACGTTCCAAAGTCTTGAACGGTAGCAGGCACAATATGTAGCAGTTCGTCCAAGTAGCCCTTATATTGAGACAGGGTTAGATCAATTATTAAAATCCGGTTCGATCATGACCAAAGGGTCAACAATCTCTCCCAATTTGATAATTGACAAGCCTTGACCGATATAACATCTTGGTCTTGATTTGAACAAAAAATATTAAAACGTTCGTTTGGTACTGTCTCCTCTTGGTAGAAATTATCCTGAAAAAGATGTTAGATTCTTTTCTCCCTTGTTGTCCCTGAGCAAAATAATTGCAAAGAGATAAGCTCCCCCGCAATTGATGCTTAAGAAACAAACAGTAAAAAACAGAGATAATAACAGTAACATAAAGTTCACAAGCAGTTTATGACCTGAAGAAGTAGCTAAAAGATAATGGTAAGCATAAGTGCATACCGAAAGAGACAATAAGTACTGAAATAAAAATGCATAGTAATAAAAAGAGTTTGAAACAATCAACTCAACATCTCAAATAGTCATAATAGTGCATAAAAGAAAGTAATAATATCTTGGAATGTAGGAACATTTCCAAAAACACATAGACACAAACAGAGTCTAAAAAGATAACATCTAGACAAAAACTATAGCGTCGAGATCAAGTCCTCAATAAGAAAAGCAAAATAATAATAGCTCAATAATTATCAAGATAAGGGAATCAAGATAATATAAGAAAACTTCTAATTTGTGAACCTACAAAAATGAGAGAACCAAGAAAAATCTCTCATAAATCTACTATAAAATAAAATATCATGACCAAATCAATAAGATAAAAGAATATATATCCATGATGAACTAGGTATACCACATATTAAGGGTATATATGAATTGAAACAATTAATTTGCGTCCCCTTAAAATATGAGTATCTAGTTCAAAAATATTTATGTGCATAAGATAGATAAAATCGATAACCACAAAATCTAAGGGATATATCCAAGATATGCATGTTCTTTCGATCAATGCATATAATGTTTCAAACTTAAAACAAATATCGTCTTTAAGCAAGTAAAATAAATATTCAATAAATAAATGCTTAAAGATGAACAAACAAAATATATTTCCAATTAAAAAATATAAAAAATATTTAAATAATCAAATTAGCTTCAAGACGGTAAAGGATTTTTGAAAACTATCTTAATAATAGCATGCGAGTAACGGACAGATTCAAAATGACAGAGAGAAATCAAAAGACTTTTGAGATATTTAATTTATTATGAGAAGCTGTCTTTAATAAATGTTCGAATGCATCTATTTAGTCCTCAGACTGACAGCTGATGATTCAAAATTTTGATTCACGGAAATAGCTTTAATAAAAGAATCCATAAATCATAAAAAACCAATTTTGAACAAAAATATGACTAGATAAATGCCCAAATAAATAGTATTATAGATATATGGCATGTTAGGAGAATAATTGATTTGAAACAATTAACTGCTACCCCTTTACATGGCTATATCCAAAATTAATAGTGTTGACAAATTTAAAATCAAAAGAAATATTTCCAGAAGTAGGCTACTAATTCATCAAAATATTAGATCTTCTTATCAATGTTCATTTCTTCCCTTTTAAAATCTTAGCACGGTGTCTATCTGATAACCGTAGGGTTGAAGAAAAGAAATGCTTCAAGAGAGAGAAATTCAATTTGCTTGACTTCTTCCCCGCAAAGAATTACTGCTATAGGCAGTTATTAACTTGAATAAGAAAAGAATAATAAAATCTTAATAAAACAAACAGTAAAGAACATATCAGAAGACCATAATATACAATGAGTAGTCACAAGATTAAATCAAGTTTGAATATAGAATAGTGTGAATGAAATATGAATATATCAAAAGATGACAAACATTAACTTACGGAAGATCAATGTATGTTACCTTTTGTGAAAAATATTAAAAAATTAAAAACGAAAGTCCAAATCGAAATCCATATATTTTTGCTTAGAATTGAGATCAATCCAAGATTATAAATCGATTTAGAGAATAAAATATATTTTGACGATATAAGTGTATCCAATGGAATCGAAACATCTTAAACAACAAAAATTCAAATCATTTGTAGTTATAAGCATAAGTCAATTACATGTATCCTTATATGTGCTACAAAATCATTAGGTAATAATAAAATATAAAGCATTTATAAATCAAAATATAGGACCTAGATATGCTGATGTATTCTGGAACCTTAGGGACCAGGTTCAGTGCCTTGGATCCAGAACTTGACAATAGTCACAAGTAGACCATAATAAATCTTAAGTTATAAAGTATTGATCACTTTGGATTAGCTGTAGGGGCCGGATCCCAGCTAGTGGTAGCCCGAAGACTAGTATACCGTATCGTTTCAGGCTATTTACGCCTGTAAGACAAAAGGACCCTTTCGTCTTGTAATCAAAATGATCTCTACTTTTAAGAACTTAGATTTAAAGGAATATATGCAGTATTATCAAACATTATCAAAATCCAGAATCTCTAACTATAAGAGAAGTAAATACCCAAAGAATGAACAAGAAATGATCATCACGATTAAGATACTAAAACTATTTTTCAAGAAGCTTATTTCATAGTGCACTATAGAGGTAAATATATAAAAAATATATACTAAAAATGTGCATTAATAAATTAGAAAAATAAAACACAAGATCATATTGACTAAATTGATATGCATACTTTACAAATAAAGCATGGATAAAAAAATGTCAAACAAATAGAAAGGCTACTTAGTGTGACATAATATTTGAGATAGTAACTAGCCATGCAACTGTATTTCAAGAATATTAACCTAAGCAAGCTAGAAACATGTATCACGCTAGTTTATATAAGATAACAAAAAAAAGCACTTCTAGTACGAAATAGTGAAAATTCATTAAAGACATGCAAGATTCGATAGTTTTAACCATTTATGAAGAATCGTTTAGCATGTTACCGAAGTAGTTCTAATGACCACACTTGTGTTGGTGAAATTGCTTGGAAGATGATCTTTTATGCTTTGCAATCACCAACATGTTCCACTGTTCTATTTGATATGAGAAGCTTCACCTGCACTAAGCGGCAAAGACTTTAGTATCCAAAACTTGGATCCACATTTGTTAGCTTTTGGAACCCATTTGCACAAGTTTATATCAACAAGTTTTTTAGTCTGACATTGACAAGAAATGTGTGCTTTTATATCGCAATAATGACAAAAAATATTAACATTAGTGCTATGTGCAGCAGTATGAGAATGTGTAGTTGTGTGATATGATGTGTATGGATACTTGTAATAGAAAGCTTGATGATGTGTAGCACTTAGTTTGCGTGCTTTCTTTGATAATGTCCTATCATGTATGTGATATGTCATAAGACATATTTGATTGGGTAGTAGGTATTACCTATTTTTCCAACCTAATCTCTAACTTTTTAGAGATTGCATATACCTCATCATATTTAGCAGTAAGAGAATCAATTCTACACGAAACAATAGAATACTTCTTCTTTTCTGATTCTAATTCCTCCTTAAGTTTAGCATTTTCTTAACTGCTTTTCTCAATGCAATGAAGTGGCTCATGCAATCTAAACTCAAGTGCGGAAATGTTATTAGAATTATCAAAAGTAGAAGTATTTCTAACATCATTTTATAAGAATGTAAGCTTTTTATTCTCACGCTTATAGGATATAATATCCTTTCTAGCTTTCTTATACTTATCTAAGACTTTCTTTTGATCAGTAAATAAATCATGGAAAGCATCAGATAATTTATCATAGAAAAATTCATTCTCTTCAAATAGAGGATTATTTTGTATCTCGTTGGGTAATGCCATTAAGAATAAATTAGTAGCTTGACGTGGGCTCTCTTCTTCTTCATAGTTGCTTGCCTCGCTTTCACACCATGTACTTGTGCTAGCGTACTTGTGAGACGATGATCTTCCTTCGTTTGATCGTTCACAATGATTCTCCTTTTTAGTATTACAACAATCTTTCATCATGTGGCTTGATCTTCTGCAGTTGTGGCATGCAAGCTCTTTTTCATATAGGGGATTGTATTGTACCTCAAATATCGATGCCATCATGTACACATTGTGAAGACTATTTTCCTTTCTGGAGTTGTTAGCTTTGCTTTCATACCTGTACTCATAGGTAGCTTCAATAAGTTTCCAGATTCTATGATATGTTGTGCAAGTAGTAATAAGATTGAATACATTTATGTCTACATCACAATAAAAAGCATGCATTGCTTTTGTATCAAGGCTAGCTAACTTCTTCTCTTCCTCCGTGTAACTATAATAATGCTTGTTAATAATAGAGGAAGTAAGAATAAAGGTGACAGTAGGCTTTTGTAGCCATTGATAACAATTGACCAGAGGTCAAAGTCTAGTGACTTCAAATAAAAGCTCATCTATATTTTCTAGTAAGTGTAGTTGGTACCATCAAACAGTGGAGGTCTGTTTGCGACTTTGCCTTCAGTTGTGAATTTTATAGTTGCCATATGTGATATATTGATCTATGTAACAATAGTTATATATAAATAAATAATAGCAATGTTACCTCGCTTTACCTATATAACCCACTTTGATACCAATTATAGGAATGAAATGTAAAGCGATATACTATAGAGGAGGTAAATAGAGTAGGCAGCAGAATATTAGCTATTAAAAATTGTTAGCAGCAAGATCACAGATATAAGTAAAAGTGAAGTACAAAGAGCAAAGTCAAACACAGTGATGTATACTGGTCTCCCTCTTATGAGTACTAATCCAGTTGGAAGAACTCTAGCTCCCGGTTGAAATCTACTAGGGAAAATCGCAAGTTTTCAAACAAAGTCCTTACAACTTCTACAAACACGAGTTTTGATCTGAAGCACTCGACCAACTTCAATTGTGAATTGTCTTACTTCTATCAAGCCTATTAATTACAATCACTCTGAACTTCTAGACTGTACCACACTGGCAAATAAACTAGAGGATTTTAACTGGCTTAGGATTTGAAAAAGAAAGCTTAGTAGGGCTTTGGATCATAGTAAGCTTAGAGAGAAGAGATACGAAAGTGAATTGGTGTGTTGAAATGGTAGAATTTCTTCTCTATTTATAGGATTTTCGAAGGAAGAATTCGGGCAAAATTCGGATAGAATTTGGATAGAATTATATGAAAGAATCTCGGCATATAGTCGTTGCATCCGTAAATGCAGGGAGACTGAATTTAAAAAGAAACGTTCATAGAACTGAACTCGGCCCGAATTCAAGACGAATTCCCTTCAAATTTTGTTGGTCCAGAAGAGACTAGATTTGGGTTTGCAACTCAAGTTATTGGGCTTTTGAAACGTTTCAAGCAGTTAGGAAGTGGGTTTTGGTTTTTGGCTTGTTTTTCAAAACAAAATGGGCATTTTTGAATATATTTCCTGGGTAGCTTATTTGCCAGTACGACACAGTTTATAATGTATTACTAGACTCAATAAAATGTAAAAATATATTGATGATGGAAATACGGACGCGATGACAAACACGGCTCCAAGTTCCAAAGTCTTGAACGATAGCAGACACAATCTGTAACAGTTCGTCCTAGTAGCCCTTATATTGAGATAAAGTTAGATCAATTATTAAAATCCGGTTCGACCATGACCAATGGGCCAACAAAGTCGACTGTAGAAGTTTCTTTAAGGTATCGAAAGATACGCTCAACGGCGCATAAGTGTGATTCCTTAGGATTTGCTTGATATCTTACACAAATACAAACACTAAATATGATATCAGGATGACTAGCAGTTAATTAAAGTAAACTACCAATCATATCTCGATACTTATGTTGGTCGACTGGTTTGCCAATTTCATCAATGTCAAGTCGTGTTGATGTAGCCATTGGCGTGCTAATAGGCTTTACGTTATCGAAGTCATACTTCTTCAAAAAATCCATTGTGTACTTGGCTTGATTGATGAACGTTCCCTGTGAGTGTTGTTTAATCTGGAGTCGTAGAAAGTAGTTGAGCTCTCCTATCATACTTATTTTAAACTCACTCTGCATGGACTTGGAAAAATCTTGACAAAGTTTTTTTTATTAGTAAAATTGAAGATAATGTCATCAACATAAATTTGCACAAGTAAAATACTGTGAACTGAAGATTTGATAAATAAAATTGTATCAACTTTTCTTTTTGAAAAACCAATTTCAAATAGGAAAGAACTTAGGCATTTATACCAAGCATGTGGTGCTTGTTTGAGACCATAAAGAGCTTTTCTAAGTTTGAAAACATGATCATGTTTTTAAAAATCTTCAAAATTAGGTGACTATTTCACGAAAACTTCTTTCTGCGAAAATTCGTTCAAAAATACACTTTTTACGTACATTTTAAAAAGTTTAAAATTATAAAAATATACAAATTCATAAAATATGCGAATGGCTTCTAGTCTAGCAACAGGAGCATATGTCTCGTCATAGTCAATCCCTTCTTCTCGATTATAAACTTGTGCCAGTAGACGTGCTTTGTTGCGTAGAACTTGTCCATCCTCACTAAGTTTATTTCGGAACACCCATTTGGTACCATTTATCGATTGACCAATAGGTTTAGGAACAAGTTCCAAAACTTGGTTTCTTTCAAATTAATTAAGTTTCTCTTGTATGGCATCAATCTAAAACTCAACATTAAAAGCATCTGCTACTGTTATAGGTTCTACTTGAGAAATAAATGCTATATTTGTTGCTATATATCTAGTTAAAGAATGCTTACCTACGCATTTGGATACATCACCTATTACGAGTGTCTCTAGATGGTTCGGCATGAATTTCATCCTCTTTGGTAGGCTTTCCAGATAACTCCCATTGCTAGTTGTATCTTCAGGTGTCTTGGATTTGTTTTGTACATTCTCATCATTACTGTCGCTAGATCCCTGACTAGTGAGCTCATAAAAAGTAATGTTAATCAATTCTTCAATAATCATAGACCTTTTATTGAAAATTCTATATCACTTACTCTTGGTAGCATACCCAAAAAATATATCTTCGTTTGCCTTTGAGTCAAACTTACCCAAGTTGTCCTTGGTGTTCAGGATAAAACAACGACAACCACAAACCTTAAAATAAGAAATGTTTGGAATTCTTCCAAACCACAATTCATAAGGGGTTTTTTTCGAGATAGGTCGAATTAACACCCTATTTAAAACATGACAAGCTGTGCTAACAACTTTTGTCCAAAACTATTTAGAAAGATTATGCTGATTCAGTATGACTTTAATAATTTTGCTTAGAGTATGATTCTTCCGCTCCACAACAACATTATGTTGAGGAGTTCTAGGACAAGAAAACTCGTGGTAATATCTACTATCATCACAAAACTTTCTAAAATCAGCATTTACGAACATCCCACCGTGATCACTTCGGATTCAAACAATCATGAAGCATTTTTTATTTTGTACCATTTTGCAAAATATTTGAAATTCAAAAATGACATCACTTATGTTTGATAAAAAGAAAACCCAAGTATAGCGAGAGAAATCATCAACTATAACAAAAGCGTAGAGTTTACCACCAAGACTGGTGACTCGACTAGGACCAAATAAATCCATATGAATCAACTGCAAGGGTCTAGAAGTACTTAGAGCGTTCATGGATTTAAAGGATGACCTAGTTGCTTTGTTCTTTTCACAGTCAGTACATACCATATCTCTCTTGAATGTAATTTCTGGAAGTCCTTTTACCAGCTTTTTGGTGCATAGCCTTGAGATTGTGTCCATATTTGCGTATTCTAGCCTCATGTGCCATAGCCAACTTTAATATTGATTGGCTACTATGTACTTTCCTGTATTATTAGTACATTCTAGAAAAAAAATATAAATATTGTCTTCCTGATCCCTTTATATACGGGATTCTCGGTAGACATTTCATAGATAAAATATTTGTCTTTCATAGAATTGATACCATAACCATTATCTGTCAAGTGACTTATGCTCAATAGATTATGTTTCAACTCTGTGATTAGGCAAACATCTTTTATTTCTGGAAAGGAAGACATACCAACAAGGCCGTTTCCTATAATATCACCTCTTAGGTTGTTAAAACATATCCTTCTTTCTTAATCGATAGCACAACGAATAAAGATGCATCACCAGTCATGTTCCACGAATATCTACTATCAAGTATCCACTTGCTTTTAGCATGAGAGGGTTGAGGGTCCTCCTGCAAAACGAGTAGATAAATCCTTTGGTACCTATTTCTTCAAGGATCCATTATGATTAGTCTTAGGAATCCAAGCAAGTAAATTAGTGTCAACAAGCTTTCTAGCACTACAATATTGTGATATGTGCCCATGTGTACAATAATATATGCATGTAAATTTTGAAAATATGCTCTTTGTTTCTGTGTTGACATTCTTATGTCTTTTTTTGAAACCTGTAAGTAAAAGTATGATTGTGAGAAGTGTGTTGCTTAGGTGCTTTCTTTGGTTTAGTCCTTTGTGACGTATGCTTGATATTAGGACTAACCTTAGGCCGTATAACAGGGATGATATGTTACTCTTCATATTTGGCAGTCATATCTATGAGTCTTTGCCCAGTAACTAAGTGTCTTTTCTTCTCTATGTCATATAACTCTTGTACCTTGATATAGTCCCTTTCTTTCTTTTCTATTTTGAGGATAGCCTCATGATAGTCTACTTTAATCTTGGCTATCTCTTCCGTGTTACTGATAGTAGATGTCTCTATATTATCTTTAATAAGATTAGACAGTCTAGCTAATTCAATTGTGTGTACTTTAATCAATTTACGAGATTGCTTGTACTTGTCCAACACATTTCTGTATTTTTTAAGTAGTTCGTTAAAGGCATTTTCTAGTTCATCGAAAGTAAAATCATCATACAGAGGGTTTTCAGATACCTTATCGAAAGCCATCAGACAGACATTTGTAGTACTGCTTGGTCTATCCTTCTTCTCTGATTCACTAGCCTCACTTTTGTGACAAACATTTTATAGTATTTTTGTAGACCGAATTTAGGCTGAGTTCGGATGCATGAATCTCGCATTCGAACGTTGTAGGCATATATAGTGGAAGACCAATCTAATTTAAAAAAATACCTTGACCGAACTCGGGCGAAACTCAGGCCTAGTTATGGCCGTGTTTGCCCTGAGTTCTGTCAGGGTTTGAACTGTTTGTTTGGGCCAGATTTGAGTTGGGTTTTTGGACTTGTTGGATAGTGGACATGAAAGTATGGATATATAGGCTTTTTGGATAGTGGAATAATAAAAACTGAAGCTAGTACCAATCCTGATCAACCTCACATATGTTTCCTGGACTCAATAAAATTTAAAATACATAAGAAAATATAAAAGTCTTGATCTTGCTTCCAGTGCGATTGATTCTTGATGACGATGCAATGTCTGTACTTTGAAGTAGTAAGACGTAGACGATCTTCTCATTTAAAACCTGTAAACCTGTAGCAGCCTGTATATTTTGTGTATCAACCAAAGTTTGTATTGATTATAAAAATCATGTGTGATCACTAACCAATGGGCCAACAATATGGACATAATAGACGATAGGTGGACCCATTACTTGTGATGCATTTGACTGTATGCAAGTAATAGGATATGACCAAAAACTTTATTAGAGGTAATATGGACTTGATAATAGTTCTCGAATAAATTTTCTCAGAGGTAATATGTACTTGAAGAATTTATGAAATCTATAGAGAGAGTCGATGGTATAGAATATTTCAGCGGTAATAGGGACATGAATATTATTTTCAGAGTAAATTTGCTCTGAGGTAATATGGACATAACAAATTCATGAATCTCTATAGGAGATAAGTATCATAGAATGATTCAGAGGTTATATGGACATGATTAATGTTTTGACACAATGGATTATTCCGATTCTGACTGGGAAATTAAAATAAGATGTCATCAAAGCAACTTGGCTTTAATGACGAACTTTTATAAACTGGAGAGTTTGTTTAGAGGATTTTTCTTACAAGAAAGTTTGTAAGAATTAAAGATGGATCCACTGGAGAATTTGTGAGGACCCATTATTTATAACTTATCCGCAAACTGTTGGGATAAAAATAATGGCTCAAAATGAAGTAGATGTTAATATGCAAAGTATTCAATACTCCAGAAAGAAAATGTAAACACTATACAAAACTTGTTAGGGTATACAAAGTAATGTCCACTTGTGATTAGACATAATACTTTTTCAAGAACTTGCTATTAATATGCATCATTAACATATCTCCTTTATGTTTGGCTATCCTGTATGCTCCATTTGAATACACTGATTCAATAACAAATGGACCTTTCCACTTAGCTAGGAATTTTCCATTGCTTTTATGCGTCATAACCATAGGTCTTTTTACTGAAAGAACTAGGTCGCCGACCGAAAAAACTTACTAATTTACCTTTTTATTGAAAGCTTTAGAAATACGTACTTGATATAACTCAATTCGCTGTTAAGCCATTAAGCATTTCTCATCGAGAGCTTTCAATTCTTGTAACCGTATACGATCATTATCTTCAATTGTTAATTCATTAGATAAAATGATTCGAATATATGCGATTTGAGCGCACTAGATTGTTCTTGTAACCGTATACGAACATTGTCCAAGTAGCAAGGTGAGAATTGTGCGCACTTGGTTTGGTCATGAGAACTCTGAGAGGGTTATCCCTGGATAGTTTATCCCATTACATAGTGTCGCGTCTTTTGAATTGCAAAGATTAAGATGAGACATTCTTTCTCAATAGGATTATATCTATGTTTCTCACCGATCATCATATGGCTCAAATAATAAATAGCTTGTTCATGCCCTTTATTGTTCTTTTGAGATAATAGCACACTAAGAGAATGTTCCATCATACGAATGTACATCAAGAATGGTTTACCCACGACTGGAGCCACCAATATAGGAGGATTAGTGACGTATCTTTTAATGTCTTCAAATGCCGGCTGACATTTTTTATCCCGGACAAATGAAAACTCCTTTCTTCATTAACTGAGTGAAGGGTCGACATCGCCCGGACAGATTTAAAATGAATATTCGAATGTAGGCCAGCCTGCCTTGCAAGCCATGCATTTATTTAATGTTCTTCGTAGGCTCCATTTCTAGGATAGCTTTGACCTTGTTAGGGTCAATATGTATCCCCTTCGAAGTTATGACAAATTTAAAAAAATTATCGCTAGATACCCCTAAGAATGATTTTGTAGGATTCATCTTAAGTTGGTGTCTACGCATCAATTCGAACACCGTTCTCAAGTCTTGAAGGTGATTGTAAGCACCACTTTTCTAAAATGAGGGTAATTTTGAACTTTTGTAAAATTGATTATTTAATAATAGGTTTAATCATGTTATTAATTTATTGGTTATTTTGATTATTTTAATTTAATTTAATTAGTGTTGTGTGATTTTGTTCTTTGGCTAGTGTAACCTTAGAGCTGCTTAGTCTAGAGACTAATCACGACCATGGATGCCTAACCCATGTGATTAGATTAGCTAATTACCACTTTTTAGACTAAGGGTATTTTGGTCATTTTGTGACTTTAGAATTATTTAGGATTTTGATTAATTGGTAAATTTTATATTATTTTAATAATATTTAAATTAATGTATTATAATTTAGGTCATTTTTCATATTTTAATATTTTAGGAATTTTTATATTTTAATATTGTATTTTTGGGTTTAGTTTGATCGGATTTGAGTTTTAGCTCATTTCGACTTGTGTTAGTGACCCGGGTAGCTTAGACTCTAGTTGGAACCCAAAGTTTAGCTAGACATGGCCCATAAATCCTACTAATTAGTATAGTGCATTTAGACTAATCCCACATGACTTAATTGGTCCATTTGGTCATTTAAACTTGACATTTTTAGCCCCAAACTTCCACATACGACAAAATTGACTCAAAGGGGCATTGGAGGGCATTTTGGACATTTGCCAAATGCCCCCAAATCCCATAAATCTGGACAGCAACAAGAGACCCCCTCTCCACTTCATTTTCTTCACATCTTGTTCTTCTTCTTCTCTTTTGAGAGTTCCTTCCCAAACCAAGCCAAAACCTTTTGATTTCAAGCCCAAAGTAAGTCAAATCTCTTCCATTTCTCTAGATCTCTCCCTAATCTTTGTGCTAACCCTTGTTTATCTTTTATTTGTGATTTTTATTTAGGTAGAACCTAGCTTGGAGGGGTTGGAAGCATAGAATTGGCTCTTGACTAAAAAAGAACCAATTTTGGGGCTTTTCATGGGATTCTAACTCCCAAGAGGTAAACCCTAACTCTAACTTTTGTAATTGCTCCTAATTAGTGTCATTTGCAAATTAGAGGGTACCTGAGGCGTAGGACAACCCATTAGAAGAGGTTTGGAACCCATTGGACTCAATTCAGGACTTTCGGGCTAGGTTTAGTGCCAATTTTGGGGAAAATCCTAAATTGACATGTTTGGGTGCTACCCCTAACCTAACTAGACCTAATTAGGTTAGTTTGGGTGAGATGAGGCTGGGTACGTGTCCATATTTGGATACGTGGGATAGTTTTGAGAGAAATCATAAAAATAGGCTTTTTCGGGGTTTTCGGGTTCCAACACGCGGGTGACTTTTTGCACCGACACTAGAATCGGCAAGTTAGTACTTAGAATAGGTTCTAATCATTATTTAGAACTTGTTGGTAGAGTTTGGGTTGAATTCGGATAGTTTTGATGTCCGTATCACTCGGTATCGTGAATCGGACGCCCCGGAGTCGCCAGAATGGCCATTTGGCCATTCGGGCCTCGTTTCTCATTTTCGCTCGCGTGCGCGAGTTAGATTTCTTGTGTGGGGCACGTATCTAGGCCCTAGAGGGTAGAATTGTAAGGATTGGGTATTCGAATAAGGTTCTGGGTCGTTTAGGAGTATATGTGTATATATGTATATATTTGTGTGATTGATTATTCTTATTTTAATTTAATATTTAGATGTTGTTCTTGTGTGTCCCAATATATATATATATATATATATATATATATATATATATATAAATATATATATATATATATATATATATATATATATATATTATTTTAAATATATATATATATATATATATATATATATATATATATATCAAATATATATATATATATATATATATATATATATATATATATATATATATATTATTTTGTGTCTCTATGTATATTTTCATGTGTGTGTATCCATATGTATATATATAAATGTAGGTGTGTGTGTCTATATATATATATATATATATGTGTGTGTGTGTGTGTGGAGATGTATATATATATATATATATATATATATATATTATATATATATATATATATACATATATATATATATATATATATATACATATATATATATATATATATATATATATATATATATGTGTGTGTGTGTGTGTGTGTGCATATGTATGTAAATATGTAAGTGTGGGTGTGTAGAGAATAGAGAGGGGGGACAGGCCAAAACAGCCCCCCTAAACCGGCATATTGGCAGCCAAATGGCAGCAGCCATTAGCCCCAAATCCAGGTCCACACTCAAATCTGCCTCAATTCAGCCTTATATGGCAGCCTACAAAGCCGGCCTAAACCTGTCCTAAACAGTCCCAAAACAGCCCCCTTTTCACACACAATTCAGCCCCATTTGAACCCCCATTTCAGCCAAGTATTAGCCTATATTCAGCCACATATAAGCCCCTATATTCAGCCACTTCAGCCCCGAAAACAGCCCCCATTTCACCTATAATTCAGCCATGTTATCCCCCTATCTTCCACACAATTCAGCCACCATTTCACCCTCCATTGACAGCCCCACTTGACACCCAAAACAGCCCATGGATTGCCCTATGTTTGCACATCCATTTCACCAACATAGGATAGCCCAAATCAGCCTACATCAGCCCATATTTCAGCCCATAAATCAGCCCATAATTCTTCCATATATTCACTTATGCATTCCATTCATACTTTCCATTCAATTCAATCCTCCAAACATTTATTCATTCATGTTTTAATCACTTCAAACATTCATCCCTCCATCCATACATCCTTCCATTCACTTATGCATTTCATTCATTCACTCTACAAATTTATCCACTCATCCCACCATCCTATCACCCATTCATTTATACTTTCTATCCCCATTCCATTTCATCTCCATTTCACTTCATTCACACATTCATTCATCCATCCCCCTTTCCATTACATACTACAAAGTCCCTTGGCCCTATAGGTCTTGAGTTTGTGTTGTGATGTAAGGATTATTAGAGGGTAAGGTATTGTGGTAGGCTTGTTAGATTTAATATTAGATATTAGTTAGTGTTGGTGTTAGTGTTGTGTTAGAAATGGTTAGTTAAGTTAGTATCCTAGTAGACTAGTTAGAGGACTAACCTAGACACTAGGAGAGTATGGGAGAGTGAACTAGGAAGGTTGGTAGAGAGTAGGGTGTGGTATCTCAAGATACCATAGCGTATCTTGACGATACCCTAAGGTAATATTGGGATGACCAACATGGAAGATAAGATGGATTAGATGCCCAAGAACCCTAGATTTCTTGGTTGGTAAACCCTAGATAGGATAGTATCTAGCTACCTAAGAAGCCTAGGCTAGTATCCTGAGATCTAGAGGGGTTTCCTTTGTAATGGGCAAGGTATTGGTATTTACCTTGTGAAGAGTAAATGTAGGTAATATGGTATTGTTAAGATTTTGAGTTTGACTTCTAAGATGGGCTTAGAAATAGGTTGTCTTGGTAGGTAATGAATAGATAAGGGTAGTTTAGACTAGTGTTGACCTCCGTTGACCAAGAGTTGACTTTTTGACCGAAAGTCAACTTCAAGTCAACACTTGACTTAGAATTGACCGAAACCAAACCAGAGTTGACCAGTTGACAGAAAATCAACTGTTAGTCAACATTTGACTTGTTTGACCTAGAGTTGACCCAGGGTTGACTCAGTATTGACCAGAGTTGACCAGAGTTGACTTTTTGATAAAAGGTCAACTGTAAGTCAACCTTTGACCCAGATTGACCTAGTTTGACTTGGATTGACTTCCTGTGACCTTGTTTGACCTTGGTTGACCTAGTGTGACTTAGTTTGACCTAGTTTTGACTTAGACTTGTATATCATGACTCGATTAGCTTTTTTTCATTATTAAACCATGTTTTGACTTGTAGTATCTCATCTTTAGATCTGTGAATACTCTGAGCATCTGTTCACCTTATCAGCTCAGGACCACAGGCGAGTACATTCTTTGATAATATTTTTGTTTTATGATATCGTCTTTGTTTCTAGTATTTAGTGTAGATATCCTTGTTCTCTTGACACATTGTTCACACGGATTGGTATTTGTTTGGATTCCGTCATAAGATGTTATTCCTCTTATATATGGTATGCCTTGTGCAAGTCTTCCTAGTTCCTTATGCATTGTATAGACAGGATTCCTGCGAAGGCTAGCTACCTTCTCAGAGAATCACGTGTCATGACGTGTCATGACTGGATCCACTATATTAGTTAGGGATGGGGGCGTTAGCGTAGATATGTGATCAATACCCCACAGTATTATATTGTATCATCATTGTATAGTGTTAATCATACACTCACGTATGATTAGCCAGGCCAAACATTATATCAAGTTCTAAGCCGATCACATGTTGAAACTAATACTAAACTCACATAGATATAGTTCCAGATTTTTGTACATGATATATACTATTTTCTTGTTCTTACATTCAGTTACAGTCTTGACATGCCTTATCATGATTCATGTACACATTATTTTACCTCGTATATTCTCTCTATTTATTGCTACATTTTCAATATCGTCTAACTAGAACTGTTATTTAAGATTTGTGCTCGTTTCATCCTGACTGGATATGTTGACAAAATTTTACAGATTATGGCGAGGAGGATTGTCCTACCTACTTTGGTCCTTATGACGTAGTTGGCCTAGACTTGGAGACCCTAGTTCAGCAAGGGTTAGCTTCAGCCGATGGGGCTTTAGAGTAGCTTAGCTAGTTAAGTTTGGTACTGGACTTTGTCTCCAGATTACATTTTGGCTTGTTATTATTTTAGTATTGTATTGAGATTGTTGACTCTGTGACTGGACTTGTATTATTCTGTGTTAGATTTTTAGGATGATACTTCATATCTTGTTGTCTTTATCTTTCGGTATCATCTATATTTCTTAGAGTTTGTGATTGAGTATATTATATTGTCATTGCTTGTCCTCCATTCGGAGTTGACCGTTCTCGACAGGTTTTTGATATTATAATTGTTGTTAGATAGAAGACCTAGACAGCGTTCTATGTCGTTTCTACGGTATAGGCTGGGACGCTGTCACGCACTCATGCCCTTACTTCGGGTGCGGGTCATGACACATTTTTAGTGGTGGCCCATGCAGGTCAAAGTCGCAACTAGTACGATTTTGTAGTGGTGCTCGACTTAGAGTGCTGCTACGAGCCTGCTGTTAGGATATAGGATTAGGTAGTATAGAGAGTTACTCAATCACAGTTAGGACTACTTGAGAAGATTCCTGTGATGACCCTTGAGAATCTCATTATAAACTATCTCGAAATTCGATTCCGGTAGTTTCTCTCTACTTTCTTGTTCATCGTTGAATTTGATTCTTGGTACTCATTATTGACTTGAGTTTTTACCAAGATAACATTATGGTCTAGGTTGCCTCAGTCATAGAATTTAGAGTCTTATACAGCCATATTAGCTGGTTTGGCGATGAGATAGAGTCTAGTTTTGGATGTATTTCTCGGGTGTGGGAATTTAAAGTTTTTGCAGCCAAGCTAACGGCAATGCAAATTTTTTAAATACCATGATTCTAGAGGTATGTACATTAGTTGCAGACTCTATGGATTATCGCAGCCATACTTAATGGTGTGACGAGGATTCTGGTAACTTGGTTCTGGATAGACGGGTATGATTATCAGATTGTAGAATAGATACCATATAGATGGTGCCCTAGTATAATGGAGTAGAATATCAGTATGGATATTACTTGAGTATTATGGATTAGATAGAGGGAGCTAGGCCACCTGAAGCGCAGCACCGTGCCCCGCACCATCAGAGGGATATACCCCAGAGGGGCAAGACTTTTGCGCTGACAGTCGAGTAGACCGACGCTACGGGTGACGGATTAGCAGGTCTTTCTTTCATGTTCTTCTTTCCATCTTGTTGTGTGATTCCATTAGTACCTGTCAAGATGTTTTGTGCTGTGATAGATAGTATAGTGACCCTGATCACGACCGTGATATCACGACCAGTAGGACCACAATTTGTATGTTTTAGATATAGTTTTCTTGACCTTGATTGTTGGGAGTTTAACCTAGAAGGAGTGTGGCCATCTTAATTTCGAGGACGAAATTTTTCTAAGGAGGGTAGATTTGTAACCACCACTTTTCTAAAATGAGGGCAATTTTGAACTTTTGTAAAATTGATTATTTAATAATAGGTTTAAATCATGTTATTAATTTATTGGTGATTTTGATTATTTTAATTTAATTTAATTAGTGTTGTGTGATTTTGTTCTTTGGCTAGTGTAACCTTAGAGCTGCTTAGCCTAGAGACTAACCATGACCATGGAGGCCTAACCCATGTGATTAGATTAGCTAATTACCACTTTTTAGACTAAGGGTATTTTGGTCATTTTGTGACTTTTGAATTATTTAAGATTTTGATTAATTGGTGAATTTTATATTATTTTAATAATATTTAAATTGATGTATTATAATTTTGGTCATTTTTCATATTTTAATATTTTGGGAATTTTTATATTTTAATATTGTATTTTCGGGTTTAGTTTGATCGGGTTTGAGTTTTGGCTCATTTCGACTTGTGTTAGTGACCCGGGTAGCTTAGACTCTAGCTGGAACCCAGAGTTTAGCTAGACATGGCCCATAAATTCCACTAATTAGTATAGTGCATTTAGACTAATTCCACATGACTTAATTGGTCCATTTGGTCATTTAAACTTGACCCTTTTAGCCCCAAACTTTCACATTAGACAAAATTAACTCAAAGGGGCCATGGAGGGTATTTGGACATTTGCCAAATGCCCCCAAACCCCATAAATCTGGACAGCAGCAAGAGTCCCCCTCTTCACTTTATTTTCTTCACATCTTGTTTTTTTTCTTCTTCTCCTTTGAGAGTTCCTTCCCAAACCAAGCCAAAACCTTTTGATTTCAAGCCCAAAGTAAGTCAAATCTCTTTCATTTCTCTAGATCTCTCTCTAATATTTGTGCTAAACCTTGTTTATCTTTTATTTGTGATTTTTATCTAGGTAGAACCTAGCATGGAGGGGTTGGAAGCATAGAATTGGCTCTTGACCCAAAAAGAACCAATTTTGGGGCTTTTCTTGGGATTCCAACTCCCAAGAGGTAAACCCTAACTCTAACTTTTGTAATTGCTCCTAATTAGTGTCATTTGAATATTAGAGGGTATCCGAGGCGTAGGACAACCCATTAGAAGAGGTTTGGAACCCATTGGACTCAATTCAGGACTTTCGGGCTAGGTTTAGTGCCAATTTTGGAGAAAATTCTAATTTGACATGTTTGGGTGTTACCCCTAACCTAATTAGACCTAATTAGGTTAGTTTGGGTGAGATGGCTAGGTACGTGTCCATATTTGGATACGTGGGATCGTTTTGAGAGAAATCATAAAAATCGGCTTTTTCGGGGTTTTCGGGTTCCAACACACGGGTGACTTTTTGTACCGACACTAGAATCGGCAAATTAGTACTTAGAATAGGTTCTAATCATTATTTAGAACTCGTGGGTAGAGTTTGGGTCAAATCCGGATAGGTTTGGTGTCCGTATCACGCGGTATCACGAATCGGACGCCCCGGAGTCGCCAGAATGGCCATTTGGCCATTCGGACCTCGTTTCTCGTTTCCGCTCGCGTGCGCGAGTTAGATTTCTTGTGTGGGGCACGTGTCTAGGCTCTAAAGGGAAGAATTGTAAGGATTGGGTATTCGAATAAGGTTTTGGGTCGTTTAGGAGTATATGTGTATATATGTATATATTTGTGTGATTGATTATTCTTATTTTAATTTCAGATTTAGATGTTGTTCTTGTGTGTCCCAATATATATATATATATATATATATATATATATATATATATATATATATATATATATATATATTATTTTGTGTCTCTATGTATATTTTCACGTGTGTGTATCCATATGTATATATATATGTAGGTGTGTGTGTCTCTATATATATATATGTGTGTGGATATGTATATATATATATATGTGTGTGTGTGTGTGTGCATATGTATCTAAATATGTAAGTGTGGGTGTGTGGAGAATAGAGAGGGGGACAACACAAAACAGCCCCCTCTAAACCAGCATATAGGCAGCCAAATGGCAGCAGCCATTAGCCCCAAATCCAGGTCCTAAACCACACTCAAATCAGCCTCAATTCAGCCTTATATGGCAGCCTACAAAGCTGTCCTAAACCTCTCCTAAACAGTCCCAAAACAGCCCCCTTTTTACACACAATTCAGCCCCATTTGAACCCCCATTTCAGCCATGTATTAGCCTATATTCAACCACATATAAGCCCCTATATTCAGCCACTTCAGCCCCTAAAACAGCCTCCATTTCACCTATAATTCAGCCATGTTATCCCCCTATCTTCCACACAATTCAGCCACCATTTCACCCTCCATTGAAAGCCCCACTTGACACCCAAAACAGCCCATGGATTGCCCTATATTTGCACATCTATTTCACCCACATAGGACAGCCCAAATCAGCCTACATCAGCCCATATTTCAGCCCATAAATCAGCCCATAATTCTTCCATATATTCACTTATGCATTCCATTCATACTTTCCATTCAATTCAATACTCCAAACATTCATTCATTCATGTTTTAATCACTTCAAACATTCATCCCTCCATCCATACATCCTTCCATTCACTTATGCATTTCGTTTGTTCACTCTACAAACTCATCCACTCATCCTACCATCCTATCACCCATTCATTTATACTTTCTATCCCCATTCCATTTCATCTCCATTTCACTTCATTCACACATTCATTCATCCATTCTCCTTTCCATTACATACTACAAAGTCCCTTGGCCCTATAGGTCTTGAGTTTGTGTTGTGATGTGAGGATTATTAGAGGGTAACGTATTGTGGTAGGCTTGTTAGATTTAGTATTAGATATTAGTTAGTGTTGGTGTTAGTGTTGTGTTAGAAATGGTTAGTTAAGTTAGTATCCTAGTAGACTAGTTAGAGGACTAACCTAGACACTAGGAGAGTATGAGAGAGTGAACTAGGAAGGTTGGTAGAGAGTAGGGTGTGGTATCTCAAGATACCATAGCGTGACGATACACTAAGGTAATGTTGGGATGACCAACATGGAAGATAAGATGGATTAGATGCCCAAGAACCCTAGATTTCTTGGTTGGTAAATCCTAGATAGGATAGTATCTAGCTACCCTAAGAAGCCTAGGCTAGTATCCTGAGATCTAGAGGGGTTTCCTTTGTAATGGGCAAGGTATTGGTATTTACCTTGTGAAGAGTAAATGTAGGTAATATGGTATTGTTAAGATTTTGAGTTTGACTTCTAAGATGGGCTTAGAAATAGGTTGTCTTGGTAGGTAATGACTAGATAAGGGTAGTTTAGACTAGACTTGACCTCCATTGGCCAAGAGTTGACTTTTTGACCGAAAGTCAACTTCAAGTCAACACTTGACTTAGAATTGACCGAAACCAAACCAGAGTTGACCAGTTGACTGAAAATCAACTGTTAGTCAACATTTGACTTGTTTGACCTAGAATTGACCCAGGGTTGACTCTGTGTTGACCAGAGTTGACCAGAGTTGACTTTTTGACAAAAAGTCAACTGTAAGTCAATCTTTGACCCAGATTGACCTAGTTTGACTTGGATTGACTTCCTGTGACCTTGTTTGACCTTGGTTAACCTAGTGTGACCTAGTTCAGCTTGGTGTGACTTAGTTTGACCTAGTTTTGACTTAGACTTGCATATCATGACTCGATTAGCTTTCCTTTTATTATTAAACCATGTTTTGACTTGTAGTATCTCATCTTTAGGTCTGCGAATACTCTGAGCATCTGTTCACCTTATCAGCTCAGGACCACAGGCGAGTACATCCTTTGATAATATTTCTGTTTTATGATATCGTCTTTGTTTCTAGTATTTAGTATAGATATCCTTCTTCTCTTGACACATTGTTCACACGGATTGGTATTTGTCTGGATCCCATCATAAGATGTTATTCCTCTTGTATATGGTATGTCTTGTGCAAGTCTTCCTAGTTCCTTGTGCATTGTATAGACAGGATTCCTGCTAAGGCTAGCTACCTTCTTAGAGAATCACGTGTCATGACTGGATCCACTATATTAGTCAGGGATGGGGGTGTTAGCGTAGATATGTGATCAATATCCCACAGTATTATATTGTATCATCATTGTATAGTGTTAATCATACACTCATGTATGATTAGCCAGGCCAAACATTGTATCAAGTTCTAAGCCGATCACATGTTGAAACTAATACTAAACTCACATAGATATAGTTCCATATTTTTGTACATGATATATACTGTTTTCTTGTTCTTACATTAAGTTACAGTCTTGACATGCCTTATCATGATTCATGTACACATTATTTTACCTTGTATATTCTCTCTATTTACTGCAACATTTTCAATATCGTCTAACTAGAACTGTTATTTGAGATTTGTGCTCGTTCCATCCTGATTGGATATGTTGACAAAATTACAGATTATGGCGAGGAGGATTGTCCTACCTACTATGGTCCTTATGACGTAGTTGGCCTAGACTTGGAGACCCTAGTTCAATAAGGGTTAGCTCCAGCCGATGGGGCTTTAGAGTAGCTTAGCTAGTTTAGTTTGGTACTGGACTTTGTCTCCAGATTACATTTTGGCTTGTTATTATTTTAGTATTGTATTGAGATTGTTGACTCTGTGACTGGACTTGTATTATTCTATGTTGGATTTTCAGGATGATACTTCATATCTTGTTGTCTTTATCTTTCGTTATCATCTATATTTCTTAGAGTTTGTGATTGAGTATATTATATTGTCATTACTTATCCTCCATTCGGAGTTGGCCGTTCTCGACAGGTTTTGATATTATAATTGTTGTTAGATAGTAGACCTAGACAGCGTTCTACGCCGTTTCTGCGGCGTAGGCTGGGACGTTGTCATGCACTCATGCCCTTACTCCGGGTGCGGGTCGTAACAGTGATCGCCCTTTGAACGACTTTTAACAATGATTTCGTCTATGTAGCATTCTACCATTTTTCGCAAATGTTCACAAAAAATTATGCTCATCACTCATTGATATGTAGCTCCAGTATTCTTTAAACCAAAGGACATCACCGTATAATAGTATACCAGTAATGGTGTTCGGATAGACTTGTGCTTCTCATCAGCTAAAAATATTTTAATTTGATTATAATCGGAGAACCCGTCCATAAAAGATATACGTTCGAAGCCGAAAGTGTTATTAATCATAACATATGTGATTGGAAGATGAATCTCATCCTTTGGACAAGCTTGATTAAGGTCTCGATAATTGATGCATACCCTAATGTTCCCATTCTTCTTCATGACCGGGATAATATTAGCAACCCAATCAGGATGTTGCTCTTCTCGACAAAACCACTATCTATAAGTTTGTTCACCTCAGTCACAATAGCCTCCATCATGTTTGGACGAAACCGACGTTGTTGTTGTTTCACCAGTTTGGCTTTAGGAAGTATATAAGACGATGCATTGCTATTTGTGTATCAAGCCTAGGCATGTCATCATAACTCCAAGCAAACACATCTATATATTCTTTAATAGGCTCAAGGAGAGAGTGCTTGTCTTTATCAGATAAACTTTTGCTGATGAATATCGGTTTAGGCGATTTGAAATCACCTATATTAACTTGAACAACTTCATATTTAGTAGGAGGTTCGCGTTGCTCAAATCGTATTTCCCATTGGGTGTCAAGTTGTTTAGCCCAAGGTTCAATTTCAAAAGGTTCCACAGAAAGATCATCTTCCTCTATTTGATCACAAAATATCATATAAGCTGAGAAGGCATCTTTAAATATTGCCCCAACATTATGATCTGAATCCCATAGTGAAGAATCGAAAGAACGAGAACATGTATCACTATCTTTTTCATCTGAGGTTTTTGGTGTACTTGGAGGTGTATATCCTAGTCTCGATCGAGTGCGATGGTAGTAGTCATGCGGTTTTCATTTTGGAGTCGGGATACGAAACGTTAGGCGGCAATCTTTACCAAAGTCGAGGCCTTGCTGGCTATTTAAGTTACAACCCATTCTTTGAATGATATTCTTCGCTTGAGAAGTACACCGATATAATTGCATTATATCGAAACCTGGTTCAGGATCGTCGACCAAAGCTTCTTTATGACCCTCGGCCCGACCAAATATAATCGGTGTCTCACCAATTGACCTAGCCAACACTACAAGATAAGAATCTTCATATGATAGACAAAGGGTACTATCTTTAGAAGAAATAGACATAGGCAATGACAACTTCGTATCCGTGATAAGTGAACACAAAGAGTTGACAGTTCTTAGTCCAGTCATAGGAACACCAAAATAATCAAAAGCGGAACCTCTTTCATTAGGTATGTACATAATTTCTTATTTCGGAAAAATATCATCGGGAAGTTTGATACACGGAGGTTTATTTACAACACTTACTTCTATAGCGATGGCAGTATAAGTCAGATCAACTACAAAAGGCTCATTCAGTTGAACTGGACGTTTGCTTTGACGAAGATCAACTACAAATGGTTCTTCCTTCTTAGTCCGCAAGTCGATCACCAATGGTTACTCTTTCCTTGTCCTGAGATCAATTACTAGAGGTTCTTCTAGCTTGATGCTAGCTTTGCTCTTGCGTAAGTCAACAACAAAAGGTGTACTACCCCTACCTGAATCTTCGATGAAGCTCTAGCAGGCTCTTTCCACACAGTATCCTTCAAGTATATTTCCAAGGGTTCCTCAAATGGATCTTTCGACACAGGTCCTTTCAAGTATATGGCCAGAGGTTCTTCTACCGTGTGATCGGTAGTTGCTTCTTTTATTTTGTCCCTAGCCTCTACTTCCTTGTCCACAACCAGGTTGTAGAGTGTGAAAATTATGACACGCTGACATAAGACTCAGTCAAAGTCACACGCTCAAAGACTTACGCTCAGTTAAAGCTATACGCTCAGGGCCATACGCTCAGCTATGACCATACGCTCATCCAAAGGCCATACGCTCAATGAATATTTTATTATTTCTTGAGATGACAGCACAGCATGTAATTTAGTAAAGGATGAATCTGACACTTCGTCTTTCGTGCAAAGACAGCTGTCCAATGAAGACTAGCCGTCGTATAGGTTTTCGAAGAGTCGGTTTTGTCTTTTACGAGGACAGCTCAGCATCTCTCATAAATGTAAAAGCCATCATTACTGTCAGTTTTGACAGTCTGTCAGCCATCATATCCGCAGTCACGACGCTCGAGAAGATTTTGTCAGTTATTGGAAGATATGGCGTATCAAAGAAGATTGATGATGGCCACGTGTCTACTTATTCAAACATGCCACGTGTCTACTTATTCAAACATACGACTCCTTCCAACTAAGTGAGCGTATGGACCACATACGACTCCTTCCAACTAAGTGAGCGTATGGATCTCATACGACTCCTTCCAACTAAGTGAGCGTATGGATTCCATACGACTCGTTGCCAACCAAGTGAGCGTATGGATTCCATACGACTCCTTGTCAAGTGAGCGTATATTTTTCATACGACTCCCTGTCAATAATGTGAGCGTATCAGCTTTATATGGTTCTACGCTGTCCAAGTCAGCGTATGCAAGACATGTGCCTTCAAAAGCTAGCGTATGACTCTTCTTCTAAGGCAGCGTATCACAGCAGTTGTGTCCAGAATGATTTTCAATGAGCAGTTAACACACGTTCTCACGTGTCCTGTACTCAGTTATCCACTTCTTCAGAAGTTATGCAACGTGGCATTCATGCCATCAATCTCTCCTGAATATGCTCCACTACTTTCAACCGCACGCTAATGTGTCTCCATCAGAATTTGCCATGCGTCCCTGCAGTTATGCACACGTCAAGTAACTACCTAAGCGTATGCTTAAGGACAGTTATCCTGAACTCTATAAAAAAGAGTTTCTTTATCTTCATCAGACACACAGTCAATTTCAGAGAGAACGGAGAGATTGCCCAGTTGTTGTCCAAGTTCTTCGAAGTTCGAGTTTTCTTCATCGCATCGTCCAAGGGATAAAGTAATCGTCTTCTAGATTAGATTCCTACAGTTGTAATTTTCTCAGATACAAAATAAATAAAGTGAATTTATTTATGGAAAACAAATTGGCGACTCTGCTGGGGAAAGCTGTCTCCTTCAACGAGATAGCAACAACTCAATGCGATACTTCGTCGATCGGCTTGACGAAGAAGACGATGGTCGTACAATTCGACTAATCTGCTTATGAAGAAATGCTCAAGGCGAAGGAGGGCCGTACTGCTTCCTCCTTTCTTCCTGCTGCCAAGAAGAAGGGACGCTCTGTCTATGTCCCTAAGTCTTCTTCAACAGACCGAGACATTTCTGTCACTTCTCACGCTGACAAGAACACGTCTTCAACTTTGACTAAGCACACTTCGGCTTCTCTGAACACGGCAACAGTGGCTTCTCCTAGTCATGCTGACAAAGTTGGTTCTTTAACCAAGTCAGCGTGTACAAGGAAAACCATCTCTGGACATGTCAAAGTCCCTTCTCCCTCTACTCTTACGACAACAGTCGGCTCTTTAGCCATTGATGACTCTGAGCGTATGGCATTTAAAGGGCAGCGTACGGCAAAAGCAGCGTACAAAAGCCAACATCAGGCAACGTACGCTAAGCCAAAGCCAGCGTATGCTAATAAAAAGGCAGCGTATGACCAGAAGTCCAAATTGAAGTCAGCGTATGCTAACAAATACAGTCCTTTGACTGTTTCTCAAAATCAGGCTGGGGGTTCTCTTCCACAGAACATACAAATGATTCCCCCTCAACTTGTACATCTGGTGCCAACCAAGGAGAAAGACTCTTTAGTCAACTCCTCTACTCCTAAGGTCTTTTCCTCTGGAGTTAATTTGACTAGTACTCTTACTAGATCAAACAAAGAAAAACACCTTTTGGCTAATTCCTCCAAAGATGGATTATTACCGACTCCCAGTCGGAATAATACCCATCTTCCTTCTCTCCAAATTTCTCGATCTGAGAAAGGCAAATTACAAGTATCCAAGACTGATGTCAAAGTCAGATCTCCTACGGATCTTCGTAACAAGCTTAATCAGAATCGTCTCGGTTCCACTGAGACAAGTATATTAGACCCTGATGCAGAATATGCCAAGAACTATGTGGCTCAAATTAATCAGTCTTTATACACTCAAGAACCGAGAAGACAGAAGAACAAAAGACAAGTTTCTACACAGGAACTATCTTCAAGTACTTCCCAATATGTTCCTACAGATCTCCGGGAGTATTTGTAAAATAAACGGAGAATTGACACTCCATCAGGCTATAATATTGCTCATATTTGCCATGAAAAGCATGGTTGCAACTTCCAACCTCGAGTTGTAATTCAATGTTGTTGTTCACCAAAAAGACAATCTGTTTTCGAACGGATTCAGTATGAACCAATATTGGATGAAGATGAACCTCTTTATACTTCTATCAACATGACCTCCAGAAATATTGGGGGTAGCATACGGTCTGATGCTATATCAGACTCTGAAGATGGTGTTTATCTCGGCACCCGATCCAGGACCGGAGCCTTGGCCAGAGCCTCTTCTTCTTCTCATCCAAGTGGTAATCCGGAGATCACAGAAGACTTCCTTGGAGAATCTAACTTTCCAATATTGACTCCCGTAAATAGCCCCAGGAAAGATACTGATTCATACAGTGGTGATTCAGAACAGACTGTTTCATCATCTATTCCTCGAATGATTACTACTTACATGGCAGAGGGCAATCATGAACCTTCAACTAGCACCGAAGCTCATGAACAAAGGATTTCTTCTTTAGAACAACAGTTGCGAGCTATGGCAGATACGTTGAATGCTATGCACACTCTTATGCAAGCTTAGCATCAAACTCAGCAAGTCCAACAGATAGCTCCTCCAGTTATATTAAATACTCCTATTGTTCCAAACCCGGAACCCTCTACTATTCCGGGGGTACAATCTAATATTTCTGTACAACCCACTCCAAGTCAGTCTGGAGCTGGGGGTGGTACATATGCTGCAGTCCCTCCTCCCAATTACACTCAACAAGCTACAACTCTCCAATCTTCTGGAATTGTTACTGAAGAGTTAAGGAATCTCCGAACTTAATTCGAGGCATTTAAACAGAAAGATGGTTTGCAAAGGTTAGGTATCAAGCAACCTTACCCAATAGAATGGAAGCAAGTATCATATCCTCCTAAATACAAGCCTCCGACCATCTCTTTCTTTGATGGGACAACCTCCCCAAGTCAGTTCATTAATCACTTTGAGGTAATGACTGATCAACTGCAACCAAGTGATGCCCTTCTTACTCGGGTGTTTATTGGGTGTCTCAAAGGAACGACTTATGAATGGTATAGAAGTCTCCCTGACGGGTGCATTACCTCATTTGCCGGTTTTAAGCAAATGTTTCTTGAACGATTCTATGAAGGGCTCAATGACATGACCATGTCAGCTCTCATAAGAATTAAACAGAAAAATAATAAAACCACCGAGGACTTCATCGAAAGATTCAGAAGAGAAGCCCTCAAAATGCCTCTCGGAACTTCCGATGCTGTTACTATCGACACTTGCAAGTCGAATCTCTTACCAATTATCAGCATGTGGACAGGTTCCACTCAGTTCCAAGATTGGCCTTCATTCATCGTCAGTACCAAGGCTGCTGAAGTCAGTGCTGAGACCTTCAAAGGTCTGGGGGTACAAATGGCTCCCAAGGAATCAAATCAGAGTGCTAGCAATAGTACTCGACCCAACAATCGCAAAGGGAAAGAAGCTCTTGAAGTCAATCTCCAAAGCAGTAGTCAAGAGGTAAAGACTACCCAAGCTACTCCAGCTCCAACAAATCAACAACAGAGACCTCCTCGACCGAAAGAAGAATATTCTTTCGACGATGACGATGTTCAGGGTATCTTTGAATGCTTGCTCAAAGGTAATAAGATTCAATTGCCAGAAATCAAAAAGCCTGATGAAGCCAATAAGACAGATCATCCAAAATACTGTCCATATCATAGAATACTAGGTCATACAATCCGGTCTTGCTATGTATTAAAAGGGAAGATTCAAGAGATGATTAAATCAGGAGCTGTGACACTGACACCCAAAGACAAGACAGTCACAGCAAATGTAATTTCAATGCAGTTCGGTGACTTCCCTCCCTTAATGGTAGAAAGTAGGATTGTTCCTATCCCCAAAGCAACTCTCGAAGTTGTAAACATCCCACCAGCACAGAATGACGGACTTGTTCCTGTCACAACTAAGAAGGGAGAGATCATGTGGATTCACCCGGATTTAATGACGGAGTTTGAAACGTCTTCCTCTTCTCCTCGGAAGATTCTCTCATCTAAAAAGAAGCTCGGGAAGACTAAGTCATGCAATGTGACTTCTAGTTTCACACCCAATTTTTATCTAACCTCTACTTTCATCTTGGCAGGAAATTCACTTCCTACGGAGATAAAATCTGTACCTCAATTTGAAGATAGGTACAAGCCTGCTTTTCATCTATACAGTTCACAATCTCGTGAATTGATGGCGAAGATAGGTTATGATCTAGCCACTGCTCCTGGTTTGAACTCAGGCAAAGGACTCCGAGCACCTTTAGCCATCACTATGAGGCATAATCATTCTCGTGTTGGCCTTGGTTTCTGGAATGAAGCTCTCATCAAACATAAAAGAACCAAGAGCAAGATAAAGAATTACAACATGGTTTCCATAGACCCTGAACCAGAATCTGAAGTTGAAGTTCATGCTGGAACTCGATCAGGAAAAATATATCTGAAAGATTATGCTGAAATTCCTGAAGAAACTTCTGACGTCCCTCCGGTTACAACTTCAACACCAGTCTCTACTGAAGAGCCTTTAAATGTTCCTGTTGAGACAGTTCCTTCTAAACCAACAGCAGCTGACAAAGATAAACAACAAGTCCGCTTCGACAAACCATTGAAGAAGTCATCTCCTACAGGACTTGAAAAGCCTTATAATTTTGATATATTGGCTCAACTAGCCAATACCCCAGCTAAATTATCAATCTTCGAGCTCTTACGCCTCTCTAAAGAGACTCGAGAAACTCTAAGTGAAGCACTGCTGCAAGCAGAAACCTGCCTAACTCTTCTCAAGAAGTTGGAAACAGAATCTGTCTCTCATTGCCATAATGTATTGGAATTTATTTCAAACATTACCTTTACGCAGGACGATATGCTGCTGGAGGATAATCGACATGACCGTCCTTTATATCATACAGGATATATCGATTCTATGAAGGTTGATCGTCTCCTGATTGATCCAGGATCTGCTCTCAGTATTATGCCAAAAGCTATGCTAGATGCACTGAAGATACCTGTGCATAGTCTTTCTAGCACTATCACTACCATCTTAGGATTCAATCAAGGAAAAAGTGAGCCTTTGGGCAAGATTCGCCTCAAATTTCAAATAGGCGATCTTCGCACTAAAGTTACTTTTTACATCATCGACAATCATGGTTGCTCATACAATGCTCTATTGGAGAGACCATTCTTGCATGAACATAATGTCGTTCCTTCGACTCTTCATCAGTGTTTCAAATATGTTGATGATAATGGAGAAGTTCAAAAGGAGCTTGCAGATCTCTATCCATTCAAAGGAGTTGAAGCTTACTTCAATGACGCTCGCATGTACAAGGATGAATACTCAAAAGTCTTGCAAGCTATGGATAATGATGATGAGATAGCAAAAGTTGGCACTTTTGTTATTCCTGTAAAAGGGCGTATCACTCCTCCGCAGTCTGTTAAATCATCTGAAGAAGGTTCACTGATAATTCCTGTCAGTGGACGTACTACTTTATCACCTGCCCAGGCTCCATAAGGCTCACTGATAATTCCAGTCAGTGGACGTACTACTTATCCACGATCTTCTTCAAGGGAGCTCACCTCTTCTGAGCCTTTTGTTATCGATCTTAATCGAAACAAAACTTCTGATCGCTCTTCCTCTCCCCCTTTTGTCATTAATTTGACTAAGTCTGATAAGGCTTAGCCTTCTGTTGTAAATACAGTATCTAATATTAATGAAGCATCTCCTTTGCAGTATATTGATGTCTGTAATCATGTACAAAGTTATTTATAATTGCTAGATAGCTTAGAGTCACTAACTATAGGGGTTGTTCAAACTCTTCATACAGACGTATCATTGGAATCCATACAAAAATCATACTTCGTGGTCCCTGCTAGAAAGAAGGGAGAAAATCCGATCTTCTTTTATAAAGGACCCCAGAATCCTCCTAACTTGGAAGAAGATGACATAAACGACGATACTGGAAGGTTACAACTGCGTCGCTACAATCAGCAATCTAAAAATATCATCAAGAATATGGGTTATGACTTTAGAACCAGTCTCAATAATGGAAAAGGAAGAAGAATGCCTGTTCAAATTCCTCCATTAAAATAGAGAAGGACAAAATGTGGTTTAGGTTACATTGCTCCTACCTCCTTTATCAATATCGTCCATGAAGATTCACAATCCGATGAAGACGAACGATCTGAGTCTTCTGATTCCCTCTCTTGGGATTCTGACACGAGTATTGGCGATCTCCATCGCTCTATTCTATCCATCAATATGGTCTCCGTTGGTGGCCCGCAAGAAAATGATGAAGATGAGGATGATTTTGAAATATCACCCGAATCAGAACAATGGGCTCAAAGATTAGATAATCAATGGGAATTCAGGTTCGAGCAGAGGGAACCTCCTACTGAAGATAAACTGATCCAAATTGATGTTGGTGAAGAAGGGTCTCCTAAACCAATATTCATCAGTGAAAGTCTTTCAGAAATAGATAAGCAAGAAATAATAAAGCTTATTCATGATTATATCGATGTCTTTGCCTGGAGTTATGAGGATATGCCAGGACTAGATCCAAAGATTGCAGTACACAAACTCAATATCATGCCAAATGCTAAACCAGTCAAACAACAACAGCGACGATTTCGTCCAGACATCATGGATGCAATTGAAGCTGAAGTCAATAAGCTTATGGCTTCTGGATTTATTCGAGAGGAACAACATCCTGAATGGGTGGCTAACATCGTTCCTGTCCTTAAAAAGACTGGCAAGATCCGAGTCTGTATAGACTTTCGCGATCTCAATGCAGCTTGTCCTAAAGACGAGTTTCCTCTTCCAATTACAGATGTCATGATCGACAATACATATGGTTTCGAACGAATGTCATTTATGGATGGGTATTCAGGATACAACCAAATCAAAATGTTTTCAGATGATGAAAAACACACTTCCTTCAGAACGCCGATCGGTACATACTGTTATACAGTGATGCCGTTTGGTCTCAAGAATGCAGGGGCAACATATCAGCGAGCAATGAGCACTATATTCCGCGAACATCTCCAGAAAATAGTCGAATGCTATGTTGATGATATTGCGGTCAAAAGTCGACGAAAGGAGGATCATATCCAAGATTTGAAGACTATCTTTGATTTAATGCGTCAGCATCAACTTAAAATGAACCCTACTAAGTCCTTCCTGGGCGTCTCTAGTGGTAAATTTCTCGGCTTCGTCATTACCGCTAAAGGTATACACGTGGATCCCTAGAAGATCAAAGCCATTCAAGAGATGCGTCCTCCACGCACCTTAAAAGAGCTACGAGGATTTCAAGGAAGAATTGCTTATATCAGGAGATTTATTTCTAACTTATCAGGACGCTACAGACCATTCAACAAACTTCTGAAGAAAGGTGTATCTTTCGTTTGGAACGAAGAATGTCAAAAAGCATTTGACGATATTAAACAGTATCTCATGAACCCTCCAGTTTTGGTACCTCCCGTCTCGAAAATACCATTCCTTCTATATGTTCGAGCCATGGATCATTTTCTTGGTGCATTACTTGCCCAAAAAATAAAGATGGCCATGAACAGGCTATTTATTATCTCAGTCGCACAATGACAGGTGCTGAACCGCGTTATTCTCCAATCGAGAAAGAATGCTTAGCATTAATGTTTGCTGTTCAAAAAATACGACATTATATTATCGGTCAAACGATTCACGTCATTTCCAGAGTGAATCCCACCAGGATTATGATGAAGAAACCTGGTATTCTCAACTCCAGACTAGCTAATTGGGGAATCTTGTTAGCTCAATACGATATGCATTATATTCCTCAGAAGTCAGTTAAAGGACAGGCTCTTGCTGATTTTCTGGCTGCTCATGTGATTCCAGAAGATTCTAAATTATATGATGAGATTCCAGATGAAGTCTTGGATTCAAATCTGATTTCTGAAGAAATTCCTACCTGGCGTCTATTCTTTGATGGAGCATCTAGAATAGGTCCTAACGGCGATATTGTCGCCGGAGTTGGGATTGTTCTTGTATCCCCAGAAGGACTAACTATTCAGAGGGCTTATTCTCTAGATCAATCATGTTCAAACAATGTAGCCGAATACAATGCATTACTCATCGGCCTTTAACTTGCTAAACATCTACATATTCAATATTTGGAAGTTTATGGAGAATCCAAGCTTATCATCAATCAGATCAGAGGAACGTATGAAGTTCGTCATCAGGATTTGATACCTTGTCATCGAGCAGCACTCTCTATAGCCTCATCTTTTGAAGGTTTCTTTATTGAACATGTTCGACGAGCCTATAATATAGAAGCTGATGCTTTAGCTAATCTTGCTGCTGTATTAGCTATACCAATCAGACGTCAGCAAGTGATAGTGGTTTATAACCGAGAACTATTCTGTGTTGAGAATAATTTGGCTTTGGCTTTTTCTCACAAACCAGACAAAGATTCTCTCAACCATAATGCTGGATTAAAGTTTGACAAAATGTCCTCGTCTTCTTCCGATTCTACTATAGAATATGTCTTTTCTAATGAAACAGAAGCCATAACTGAAGACTGGAGATGCCCGTTTCTGGACTTTGTTTTGTATGATATACTTCCTGATAATCCAAGTGAAGTAGCGTCTATTCGGCGTCGATCTCTCAGATTCTATTATAATCATACGACGAAAATATTATATCGTCGGTCTTACGACGGTCTTCTCCTCCGATGCATTGCTGGTGAAGAAGCACAACAGATAATCCGTGAAGCACATGATGGTGTTTGCGGAGCTCATCAACCAGGTCCTAAACTCCAAGATCGTATCCGACGTATGGGTTATTATTGGCCCACGATGGTGGCTGACGCTATTCAATATGCTCGAAAATGTAAAGCCTATCAAATTCATGCAGACTTTATCCATCAACCGTCAGAGTTCTTACACCCAACAGCGGTATCATGGCCCTTTGAAGCTTGGGGCATGGACGTCATTGGTCCCATCAACCCACCATCATCAAGAGGACATCGGTTTATTCTAGCAATAACTGATTACTTTTCCAAATGGGCTGAAGCAATCCCGTTATTGGAAGTTAAAACTTCTAGTGTTATTAACTTCGTCAAACATCATGTTATCTATCGATTTGGTGTTCCTCGGCGTATTATCCATGATAACGGACCGCAGTTCGTCAGTCAGAAATTTACTCGATTCTGTGACGATCATCGGATTAATAATTTAGCTTCTACAGCATATAATCCAGCAGCTAATGGATTGGCAGAAGCTTTCAATAAAACAATCATCAAACTCTTAAAAAAGTTTGTTTCTTCCAACAAACGCAACTGGAGCGAGAAGCTTGGTGAATGTTTATGGGCCTACCGCACCACAGTTCGCAATGCGACCGGATGTACGCCTTTCTCTTTGGTGTATGGGTGTGAAGCTGTTCTTCCTCTCGAGATCCAGATTCCTTCTCTGAGAATTGCAATCTCCAATGAACTTACAACAGAAAACAATGATCGTCTTCGACTTCAAGAATTGGAAGCTCTAGATGAAAAACGATTGTATGCTCAACAAAATATCGAGGTTTATCAGGCCCGAATCTCAAAAGCTTTTAACCGAAAAGTCAAAGTTAGAGCATATCAGAAGGAAGAACTGGTCCCTACTGTCAGACGTCCCATGACCATGACACATATGAGCAAAGGCAAATTTGATGCAAAATGGGAAGGCCCATTCGTAGTAAACAAAGCCTTCTCTAACGGAGCATATCAGCTTGCCTCTATGGATGGGAAAGTCATGATGATGCCTATCAATGGCAAATTCTTAAAGAAATATTATGTATAATATTTTCATCATTCCCCAGCAAATGTGAAATCAAAGTTAATTCTTCTTTACAAAAGTTATCTCGATATCGTTATCCCCAGAGAAAACTGATATTCCACCATGTATCATCTTCCCAGAGAATTTGATATTTTGTTTTATTAGATCCCCAGTGGTTTTAATAAAGATCTTGAATAGAAAATTATGTCCATATTACCTCTGAATTTTCTATCTCAGTATGTATCATATTTTCTATTCTCTGAAAATGATATCTCGTCTTTTGATTTCCGAGTCCAAAGATCATGGAAAATAGAATCTAAAGATATCTTTATATCTGAATTCTGTTTTTTCTAATCAGTATTAAACAAAATTATCTTTGGTTTAGTATCATGATAGAGTTACAAAGTTTATTTGTATATTCTATTCTATTGAAATATGTCATGTATTATTTACCTCTGAACATGTTTTCTACAAAAATATTATCCACAGAATTGAAATCAAGCCAAGATATTTATTTCAATCAAAATCAGAACATTGATTACAAATGGGTATCAAAACTTCAATACATGATAAATGTAAAAGAACTATTTAGGAGGAGTAATGATCTCCTGAATATGAACGATTACATTATTCATCTTTTTATCATGAGCTTTCTTGATTCGCTCTGCTGTTTCTGCTCCAATCATCCGTTGGTCATATTCTACAATAATAGAGCTACGGCGATTGGTCTCCTCAATCTGATTATTTTGTATCAATTCTCGCTCCTGCTGTAAAACTTGACAGCGTTCAGCTGTAGATTTACGATCAGTAGCAATCTTTGATTGTTCTGTTTACACAGAGGCAATTTGCTCCTGAATACGAGCTAGTTCTTCCCTCAGCTTTCTAAGCTATTCAGCTTTTGACGCTTCATCTTACTCTAGGCGTTCCATATTCTGACGAGTATTTATTATTTCTTCGTCTTTCGCCATTAGCTCTTTGGAAGACTGAGCGAGGAATTCTGTCAGAGCAATGTGCTGAGCTTGAGCTTCATTCTCCAATTGAACAATCTCAGCTGCAGTCAGAGAATTAACATCCTCCTTTTTAATCTCCCAATATTTATGGATGTTTGCTTCTAATTCACTCAGGAGATGTTCAAAGAAGACACATTGAGCCTCATAACCAGATTGTCTCAAAGCTGAACATGGGAAACTAGTCGCCTCTCGAAGACTCGAAAAGGGCATAGTCTCATCTTTCATGAGTCGCCTCGAATATGTATCCAGATATGTATAAATAATATCTGAATACATCCCCATGACTTTTGCTATCCCTGTGTCAAAACTGGGAGTCGCTGCAATAGTAGGGGAAGGAGCAGGAGGATCCTCTATTCTTGGAGCTGAAGTTAGTACTTTTGGAGAACTCGGCAGATGGGAACTCCCCTCACCCACTTCAGTTTGAATAAGTGGGGCTTGAGTAGAACTCATAGCCGGTGCAGTTCCTACAGCTGTTGGAATCAAAGAAACATGATCAGAAATTTAAAGACAATAAAACCAAGACAAGACAAAACTTTGATGAATAAAATATTACCTGGAGTTGGTTCATATTCAGTCTCCTTCGGATCATTCAATCTGGCTCTTAGTCTGTTCAGGGTACTTTCTGACACGGGATTTATTTTACTGCTTCCCGCCCCAGAAGTACTCGGAATTTGAACTTCTATTTCTAGATGCCTCTCCGGCTCTGGTGTCAACCCTGAGTGTTGACCAATGGTCTTCAGTGCATCGATTGGTGTTTTAGACGATGATTCATCGTCTATCTCCATGTCTTCTTCTCCAGAAGAATGAGACGACGGTTCATAGTCAACTTGTTCACTCTCTGAAGCTTCAGCAATTGGTTTGAGAGAAGTGGCTTCCTTCACTGATTCTCCCGAAATCAGTAAGTCATTAGCCGTTTCAGTCTGATGCTCGGCCTCTACCGCAGGTTGACTAATTTTCTGCGCATCATCGGCCATTGGTGGAACTGAGCCTATATCAGAAGGCCTAGAAGACCCAGCAGTTTCAGGAATCTCTTCTTCTTCTGTCTTTACAGAAAAATCAAAAGCAGCTTGCTTTTCTGTGGCCAATCGCATAGCACGATCGGTGGGACTCTCTGCATCCAGACAAATTACGGATTTAGTTTTTGAAACTATTACTTTCCTTCCTATTCTTTTGGTTAAAGGAACAATAGGATAATTGTCTATTAGATCACTACCTGCTTCATCAACATCTCTGACTCGTTCAGAAACAGGAGAATTCCCGGGAATAGTAATTCCTCCGCGACTTCGAGTCTCTGCTCGAGTAGCTCTTTTTGTGGCAGGACCCGCAGCACCTTTACTCCTCTTCCTCTTTGGTGTATTATCAACAGATATACTCTCTTCAGCAATCCCGATAGGCACATGCAATGGTTGATGAAGGTCATCAGAGAAGAAAGTTTCCAAAACATCATCATCAACTTCATCGGTGGCCAGAGGATCTTCTTTGTCGTGACAATCCCTAGGCAAGGCGGATTTGGTTGATTTCTTTTCAACATGAATAAAGCTTTTACCTAAGATGCTAAATTTTTCATCAAAGGTATTAGCTGATACATAAAATCTGGCATAGGACGCCAATATCTTAGCTCCTCTCCGATAGTTGACCGGATCTGGCATAGAAAAGGTAGCCCCTGTACCTTTGGCAATGTAATATAGCCAAGCTCTGGCACCATCAACCAACCCGCCTTGATGAGCAAAACACGTCGTTGCATTGCCCACATGCAACTGATCGTAACCAAATTGACGAGCAAATCTGCTCGGAAGATATGGCTCTAGATATGTGATATTGTCACGGCGGCAAATTAAATGAGATGGCCTGATTCTCTTTAGCCATTCATGTTGGACATCATCCAACTCATTAGCACCAACGCCGTCAATCAATCTCCCGGGCATGGTCTCATAACCAACAGGTGGAGGAACACAGGTGAAGCTCCATAGTTCTCCTCTGTTCAAGATGGTTCTGCAATCGATTAAAGTGTCATATCTCCATTTCGGTATGTGCTTGTACCTTTCAAGGAAAGTATCATCTGGCCTAGCCATTCCAGTACTCATCAAAGATTTGAAATGCAGAAGCAGCCATCCAAACAAGTATGTAAAGGGCATTTCTACCCGAGGAAAGGACGTCAGGCTCTTCCGTGCCAATTCGAACATCCTATCTGTGTATGCCCTTAATCCGACATTCAGACGGCAGGTCATTGCCGTTAATAGATCCATCTTATACCCAAAAACCAGACGGACTGCTGCGAAGACGACTCCTCTGTGCATCCTGTCTGTCGAATAGGTGCCAGGAACTGCGAATTTCCTCAGCCAAAGAGATATGAATCCGGCCAGATGACCTTCAACGGACAATTCTCGGCCACCCTGCTTAATATAGGTTTCTAACCTATCAACGGCCTTGTAGCTGTCGATGTCTTCTTCGACGACAATGTCGTCATGATTATTCTCCCGGATTAATCTGTTAATCTCGGCTTGACTCAAGGGCTTGAATTTACCGACATACTGATCGGTCTTTTTCTTCTTCTGAATTTCGTCAGTGCGGCCTTGAAACAAATAAGCCATCCACTTCGAAGAATAGCAATTGGAGTCCCCCTCTCCACCTTGTCCCTTATAAAAAGCTTTACAGATGCTGTAATGACACATTAATTCTTCAAATACATAAAGAATTAGTGGGTTGGCTGCAGAAATCTTATTTATTTCATCAACAAAAGGGATATATTCTTCATATGGCAAATCTGCTGTTGGTAGCTGAGATATATATGCCATTTCATGAAGGGCGAATCCCATCTCGCCCTTTGGGGTCATGAAGGTGCCGGTCCGATAGTTATATCTCTCCGCTAATGCCAAAAATAGATCCGGGTTTGGTTTGAAACCATAAGCAGTACACTTAATGGCATCATATAAACCTATCGCCTTCAACTGTGCACCGAAGTTCTGCAAAATCTATCTCACTAGAGCAGTCCATCTAGTGTTCTCTGGATTTACTAGACCAGTCAGCCTCATTGACTGTTTTGGGTAGATGGCATTCTTTAATTGAGCAAATTCGTTGGCAAAAATTGGGACTCTGACTGGCTTCAGCAGTGCCGAGTCCTCAGGAGGGATGGTGGCAGGTAACAGTCCTCGCAGAGATGTGACATGTGGTTCAGTACCACTGTGGAACCTTCCTTGACGATATCCAATCTACCCAGCCTTAGCTTGTCGAGATGGAGTAATATCCCACTTCATCTGTCTTTGCTGGCCCGAATGGAATAAACGGGCTATGTTGATACTCTTTGTCAAACCAGTCAAATACATAGGTTGATTTGCATCACCATCCCTGTGATAAGAGTATGCTACTTTGTCAAGAGCAGGCTGAGAATTCATGTCAATAGCATCTCCAAAAAGGAATACTGGCTTCAAATGGGCAACACCATCTACACTCTGTAACGGCAATCCACTCATCAGGTTCAGCAAAGTATCATCTTCCTGATTGGTCAACAGAGCTATTCTTGTGGAAGGTCCGTCAAATTGGGGAAAACGAACATGTGATAGATCACTTCTATAATTATTTCCCATACTTCCTTCAAATTTTGCTTCCTGAGCCAGAATATCCACTGCAAATGAAGAATAAAGTATTAAAAATTTTCAATATCGAGAGAGTATAAAGTTTAATATATGCTCAGTTTTTTATTAAGCGTACAGCTCAACATACGCTCAGTTTTTTATTAAGCGTACAGCTCAACACACGCTCAGTTTTTACTGAGCGTACAACTCAACATACGCTCAGTTTTTTTTTACTAAGCGTACAGCTCAACATACGCTCAGTTTTACTAAGTGTATAGCTCAACTTACGCTCAATTTTTACTAAGCGTATGGCAGACTCAAGGTTCAGCATACGCTCAGTTTTCCTTAAGCGTATGGCAGACTCAAGGTTCAGCATACACTCAGTTTTCCTTAAGCGTATGGCAGACTCAAGGTTCAGCATACGCTCAGTTTTTCTTAAGCGTATGGCAGACTCAAGGTTCAGCATACGCTCAGTTTTCTTTAAGCGTATGGCAGACTCAAGGTTCAGTATATGCTCAGTTTATCTTAAGTGAATGATTTTAAAAGTTCAGTTTATGATCAGTTTAAGCGTATCAGCGTATGGTTGACAAGATGATCATTAAAAATTACGTTAACACAGGAGTTAGCGTATCTCAATGAGACAAATTGCCATAGCATATTCTTTTAAGATAGCATATTTTGATATCTCTATCAAAAATTCGTGTATCTTACAGATATACGCTCCAAACATATTTTTCGTAAAAACAAAAAACATGGAATACGGCTAAACCCTAAAAAGGGAAGCGTATTTGCTGACGTATTGACCCTAAAGAGGGATACGTTTTCTGAGTTCTGTTCAAACCAGAGCCCTAAAAAGGGAATAGTTATTTGTTCGTCATCTTCATCCTCACCATAGAGAGGTTTTAATGGCCGTTCACTGCGTGAAATATGCTGACTGGCCGTCTTCTTGGTGGTAGCAGTGTCAACGGCAGGATGAGATGACTCTTCAGGGGCTTTCCCCTTTCCCTTCGTAGCAGCATCAACCTTGGGTGCCATTAATGGAGATGGAGTTGAAGACGAAGAAGAAGAAGAAAGATCTTGAGTTTCTGAAAGCTCTTTTCTCTCTCGAAGGCAAAGGCTATGGTAAAGAAATAAAATAGGTTTTGGAAGACCTATTTATAGAAGAAAGGAAAAAGTTCAAACGGCGGATATTCTTTAAACAGAATCCCTAAAGATTTGCACTGATATTGAGGAAGATAACAAACTCATGCCAGCGTGTCAAGACTTATTCTCACTTTTAAATTCAAAGTAATTTTGAACTTTTGAAATTCATAAAGTTCGAAAACTTTGAAGGGGGTCTTGTAGAGTGTGAAAATTATGACACGCTGACATAAGACTCAGTCAAAGTCACACGCTCAAAGACTTACGCTCAGTTAAAGCCATACGCTCAGGGCCATACGCTCAGCTATGACCATACGCTCATCCAAAGGCCATACGCTCAATGAATATTTTATTATTTCTTGAGATGACAGCACAGCATGTAATTTAATAAAGGATGAATCTGACACTTCGTCTTTCGTACAAAGACAGCTGTCCAATGAAGACTAGCCGTCGTATACGTTTTCGAAGAGTCGGTTTTGTCTTTTACGAGGACAGCTCAGCATCTCTCATAAATGTAAAAGCCATCATTACTGTCAGTTTTGACAGTCTGTCAGCCATCATATCCGTAGTCACGACGCTCGAGAAGATTTTGTCAGTTATTGGAAGATATGGCGTATCAAAGAAGATTGATGATGGCCACGTGTCTACTTATTCAAACATGCCACGTGTCTACTTATTCAAACATACGACTCCTTCCAACTAAGTGAGCGTATGGACCCCATACGACTCCTTCCAACTAAGTGAGCGTATGGATCTCATACGACTCCTTCCAACTAAGTGAGCGTATGGATTCCATACGACTCGTTGCCAACCAAGTGAGCGTATGGATTCCATACGACTCATTGTCAAGTGAGCGTATATTTTCCATACGACTCCCTGTCAATAATGTGAGCGTATCAGCTTTATATGGTTCTACGCTGTCCAAGTCAGCGTATGCAAGACATGTGCCTTCAAAAGCTAGCGTATGACTCTTCTTCTAAGGAAGCGTATCACAGCAGTTGTGTCCAGAATGATTTTCAACGAGCAGTTAACACACGTTCTCACGTGTCCTGTACTCAGTTATCCACTTCTTCAGAAGTTATGCAACGTGGCATTTATGCCATCAATCTCTCCTGAATATGCTCCACTACTTTCAACCGCACGCTAATGTGTCTCCATCAGAATTTGCCACGCGTCCCTGCAGTTATGCATATGTCAGGTAACTACCTGAGTGTATGCTTAAGGACAGTTATCCTGAACTCTATAAAAAAGAGTTTCTTCATCTTCATCAGACACAGTCAATTTCAGAAAGAACTGAGAGATTGCCCAGTTGCTGTCCAAGTTCTTCGAAGTTCGAGTTTTCTTCATCGCATCGTCCAAGGGATAAAGTAATCGTCTTCTAGATTAGATTCCTACAGTTGTAATTTTCTCAGATACAAAATAAATAAAGTGAATTTATTTATGAAAAACACAGGTGCGATGGTTCATCATCAGAGGATCTCTGATCCGGAGGTTTATACAACCTAGAATCAGAGAAGTAGACCTCGACCCTCTTGATAGGATCAATGTCTACAAATTCTGTACACACTATTCCTTCTTCGTTCACATATTTAAAGCACTAATGAAGAGTAGATGGTACTAGAAGGTTGTCATGTATCCACGGCCGTCCTAACAAAATATTGTAGGAGACATTGGCATCAATCACATAACATGTGACTTCAGTCCGGAGATTTCCAATCTGACATTTGAGAAGAATTTTACCCAGAGGGTGACTTTGTCCAACATTAAAGCCAGTAATGGTAGTGAAAGCAGGTGACAACTTATGTTTTGGGATTTCGAACACCTGAAGTAAACTTCTGGGATTCATACTTACAAATGACCAAGGATCAATTTGAATGTGATCCACTTTATAAGCCCCAATATACCCCATATAGTATAAGGGTCTGTCATGGCAGTTGTTTTTCAAAAATATATCCCCTTGAGTAAACGTGATATTGGGAATCTTCTCTGATGCACTAGGACAATGAGGACAAGTTACTGGGTCATCATCAGGTTCCGCTATCTGAGACAAATATGAGTCGGCGTGCTGTAGCGCCTCACTTAGTGCTTCCCTTGTATCTTTAGAGAGGCGGAGTAGCTTAAATATAGACAGTCGAGCTGGGATGTTGGCAAGTTGTGCCAATATATCGAAATTAGAAGGCTTGTCAAGTCCAAGATGATTAGACTTCTTCAAGGACTTGTCAAACCTCACCTCTTTCTATTTTTTCCTGAGGTCTGCTTTGATGGTCCTGATTCTGATGAAGCAAGAATAGAGGGTGGACTAGGAGCTGGAGATATAATAAAAGTATTATCTTCCTGATCTTGATTGGATGTATGTAGGTATACATTTCCAGATCTAGTTTCCCCGGCTAGAGCTTCATTGATCATATTGTATAATTTACTCTTCTTCTTCTTGCTCTGTATCTTAGAAGTAGACAAGGTTGATTTTAGATCCATATCTTCATGAAGATCAGGATAGATCTATATGACTTTACCATGCTGAGTAGTAAGTGGTACGAGTCCGGCTATCTGATTCTGGGCTGGAGGAAGATTGGCGACTTGTAATATCGCCTTCGGTATTAGAGTAACACTATCTTGAACTTCAATTGTAGGGAGGTCACCAAATTGGAGAGAAACAAGATTTACAAAAACATATTTCTCATCCATATGAAGTGTGATAGCCTTCGAATCCAATAATTGTTGAATATGATTCTTCAATATGTAACAATCCTTTGTAGAGTGATGCACATACTAATGATTAAAGGAATATTTTGGATCATTGGTTTACCCTACTTCTTTAGTCCTTCGAGGGGGAGGTACTTGCAACTTATTTCCCTTCATCAGTACCTGGAAGATGTCCAATATGAGGGCTTCATTGAAGGTGTAATGTGGCTTAGGCCTTGGAGCAGCTGGAGCTTTTTTCGTTTGGGTTGGGAAGCAGCTGCAGAAACATCCACTATAAAAGACTTATTTCCTTTGTTGGTTTTCCCAGAAGTGTTGTTGCTCTGGGATGCTTTCCTTTATCTTCGAATGATTTTAGGCCAATCAAGTGCAGAACCTGAACTAATTCTTCAGCCTTCTCGGCAGCAGCGATGAAAGCTGGCCAATCATTATAATCTTCGGGGCCAATACATAATCTGACTGTGGTATGAAATTACCCTTGGATGTATCGATTAACACTGACTAAGGAGTCCTGGGATGAAACTTCATCGATAATCTCCTAAACCATTCGATAAATTCACGAGGCGGCGCTTTTTCTTTTGCTTTGTAGCAATAAGCTTTGACAAGACATCACCCGTCCCTTTATAGAATTTAATGAGAAACAACTTGTCCATGTCTTTGAAAGTTTTAATACAATCGACGATAGATTGCAAAACCATTCAAACGCTACTCACTTCATGGTGCCAATGAATAATTTAGACCATAGTACATCATTCTTTGTTATGTGAATAGCCTGGGAGTAAAAGTATGTCAAATGTTGCCTCGGGGAACCTGTTCCATCATAAGGAATCAGGGATTGAGGTTTGTATTTTGGAGGAAAAACCACATCACTCTATTCTGAAGGATAAGGACATGACATTCCCATTTTATGCAGTTCCTCCTTTGAAGTGATATCATCCAATCGAGCGTTGATACCCCGAATAGCTTCGATAGTATCAATCGACTGGCTTGCAAAGGTAGTCTGTATGATAGTTGGTCGTGTTTGTTAAAGCACTAGCGTAGAGACATTTTCAACTATCGATGATGGATTTGGTTTAAATGATACCCCTACTGTATCTTGTTCCATATGAATTTGAGTTGACAGGTGAGATTGATGTAGAGCTGTTTACAAATTCATGGTTGTTTGCATTTGCTGCATCATCATCATAACATTTTGTAACATGCTCGCGAGGTTATCAATTCTCTATAGATCATTGTTACCGCCGTCTTTATTACTACTCACATACACAAAAGTTGCATACGGACTACCGGATGGAGAAGTATGCAGGGAAGCATTACTGGTACTACTTGATCCTGACTGTGAAACTGCATCATCTCTATCTAAAATATGGGGTATTCTATCATCAGATTGAGATGTGGAATAATCAAAGACTAAGAGAATGCTACCCCTAGTATCATCTTGTTCGGGAACTTGGAGTACATCAGAAGGTTGTCTAGATCGGGAACGAGTTCCTTGATAAACACCTTCAAATGAAGTAGCTCTTTGACCTTCCCTGAATGAAGAGGATGAAGGTGCTTGATCACCACCTTGGCTATAAGTCGCATAGACCGAGGCCTCTTGTAACTCATCTTCATTATCCAAAAGTTGTCCTCCGAGATACGACAAATCCAGAAGATTTGGTTGTAATATGGTGAAGAGAGACCATCTGGTTGATTGATCAACTATTTTTGAGCAACAACAGTTGATAATAATTTTTGCATAGGAATGTCTTTGACATGACATAAATGTGTTTGATGACACCTCTGTCGATTTACGCTTATACCGAAGCATATCACACAAATCAAATAAGGGTGTATGACCTCCTTTACTTTTTTATGCAACTGGACAAAGTCTGTGCATGGAAGAGTTGGTTTCTTGACTCTTTGACCTATTTTATGTACATGGGAACACCCATTACTTAGGTCTTGAGTTGTTTAATCATGTGGACTCATTATAGGTACATTAGAAAGCAATATACATTTGTCTACAGCATGTGAAAGAGAGGCACATGGCTGATTAGGACGCATAGACTTCATCTTGTATAGCTTCCCATCAACAGCTCGCATAACACGAATGGACGCCTGAAGTAGGCCCCCTCCATAAGATATGAAATCTGATTAGAAAGAAAGTCAGTAGAAGATTGACTTCTTATCTCCAGTAACGTGTCTTGATTTATGAAAGAAGGACTCTCATCTCGATTTACCGAATGTGAGATAGAAGTTCCAACATTTAAATTTTTAGCATCGTAGTATTTTCCTCTGCTAAAATTTAAAAACTGAACATTCTTTTGCCCATATTGGAGCGAAGGGTTTCATCACAAGTGTTAGCATGTGCCCTCTTGGTGTTCTTCTTCCTGTAAGAAGCACAGGACATAGTTGATGGATCGTTGTAGAGCCTCTTCTAGATGCATGGTGTATATCATGCGTCTCAACAGCAGGAACGTATTTAGACAATATTATGGCCAGTACTGAGCCATGCGCCTCCGAAATGTTGTTTTGGTCTGAAGTGGCCAGAGCTTTCCTTTTGCCATCAGCGGCGTTAGAAAGAGCGGGGAGAGACTTCGGGATCCAAGCTTTACGAACATACTTAGATTTTTGTCTCTTGGCGGTCGGAGTGGAGTCCTTGTCTGACAGTATTGCTTCATATGATTATTGGTCGAATTGTACCACCAACATATTTTCAACTGAACCTAGCTTGTTGACATTAGATTGCGCCTCCACTTTCATGTCGGTGGAGAGAGTCATCCCCAGCAGAGTCGCCATTTTTGTTTCAACACAAAAAGAGACCGAGAAATGTAGGATCTTTTGTATTATTGTAAATAAAAAGTACAACAAGAATCTTAAACAAGAATTCTGAGTACAATAAAATCTGGGGATTGGGGCAATGGAGATTAAGTCTACTTCAAATTTTGTACTCCGTTGACGATCTGATGCAGAAGTTCTTGAAGCTTAGTCGTCGATGAACTCTTTGTAGCAATGGAAACTTTATCATTGAAAGTTCTCTCTTTCTCTCTGAAAGTTCAAAGAAGCAGTATATATAGTTTCTCCTTATGCATGTGCTCTATGTGTGTGAGTGCAAGGAAGAAACTGTCCTTTATTTATAGCTTTTCTTCACTGGAATAGCCATGTACCTATGTGCAAAAAATACACTGCCTTCTGCCTCAGAGACGCATGAAATTAGGTAGGCGCATGAGCCTTAGGGGTTAGTGGAGAGTGAATGTGCTCGTGAATAATGTATATCGTACCATATATTTTGAGACGTGCTGCACGAAATACTGCCATGTCAACACACGATCTATTTATTATGGATCAGCCATGCGTTTAATTACTTTAAACGTATAGCATTTGATTGCTTGCTGCAAATAATAATTTTTATTCGAATAACTATGGATCATTCAACACTTGAACGAATAGCTTCTCCAATTGCTTACTGCAAAACACTGATATAGAAATAGACGCATACAATGGCTTCCTTTATAGCTAGCAAAATGTAATGATGGGGATGACGAAATCACTGACGTCTTCCTCATAATATGAATACTGCACACTGCTTAAGATTTGTCTCATTACACAAGGGATAAAAGTACATCATGCGTCTGAATGGGCCATGCGTCTGTCTGGCCCGTTTCTTGAATATGTGCCTTTCTTTAAAAACTAGCAGTTTCTAACTGAGGAACATTTATGCTTCAGATGCATCAAACCTATATGCCTCTTTTTAGAACTTGTTCATGTTTTAAAAACTTTGAAGGGGGTCTTGTAAAAGCATAAAAAATATTAAAATAAGGCGCATAGGTTTTATATGTCTGAAGCATAAATGTTCCTGAGTTAGAAACCACTAGTTATTAAAAAAGGCACATATTCAAGAAACGGGCCAGGCAGACGCATGGCCCATTCAGATACATGATATACTTTTGTTTCTTGTGTGAAGAGACAAATCTTGAGCAATGTACAATATTCAGATTATGAGGAAGTTGTCAGTGTTCCATGTCAGCATACGATCTGTTTAGTGTGGATCAGCCATATTTTTAATTACTTTAAACACAAAGCATTTGATTGCTTACTGCAAATAATAACTTTTCTTCGAATAACTATGGATCATTCAACACTTGAACGCATAGCTTCTCCAATTGCTTACTGTAAAACACTGGTCTAAAAATAGACACATACAACGGCTTCCTTTACAGCTGGCAAAGTGTAATGATAGATGACGAAATCACTGACATCTTCTTCGTAATTTGAACATTGCATACTACTCAAGATTTGTCTCTTCACATAAGAGACAGAAGCACATCATGTGTCTGAATGGGCCATACAGCTTTCTGGCCCATTTCTTAAATATATGCTTTTCTTTAAAAAAAAAAAACTAGAAGTTTCTAACTCAGGAACATTTATGATTCGGATGCATGAAGCCTATGCACCTCTTTTTAATATTTTTCATGCTTCTACACTCGTACATATAAAGAAGAGGAATTAATCATGACCGCCCGATCGCGATCCATGACTCGATCAGGATTAATCCGAACCGTTCATCAAAGAAAACCAAGAAATCAATGGGTAATAAGACGTAGACATATTAAAACCAAGAAACCACTGGACGAAAGAATGTATCAATACTATTCATCAAAATATTTGGGTACTATTCATCAAGATATCGTATTCCTACAGACGGTCGGATGATTCGACAGATTTTTAGATTTTCGACAGATGTTTCGGATCGTCACGTCAAGTTTTTGCATCTAATGTGGGGACAACGGATGATTTATCAGACTTTTACTGATTACTGACGGATGAATTGCAAAGTCTGAAATCTTTTTACTCCGTTCTACATATTGATCCTATTACAGGTCTATGGCATTGCCATTCTAACAGTCTCGAACAATCTAGAAATAATCAAAGTTATTAAAACTCAATAAATCAGTAAATACACGTGTATCCTTTTACAATTACTGATACTGTAAGACGAGTCGCACAACTTCCAGTTATGTGAACAAGCTTTTATTAATGGTCTTTCTATTTGGGGCCTAGGATCAATTCATAATTCATGTACATTAAATATAGTGAAGCATGTACAACATGTGAGATCAGTGATCTTGGAGTGGCAACATCATAGCATACTTGCTTTACATGTTAAGCATTATGAATTGAATAACATAAACGATAAACATATCACTTTTCAGTAATTTCTTATCGACATTCGACGCCGCACCTGTATAAGATACTTGATATAAAATGCTTACAACATGCATAAGACATTCATTAGCATGCATCCTTACTACATGGTCACTGGTGTCTTTCCACCACAAGGACCCAATGCCATATAGGACTTCACAAGGTATGCGACATTCCATTCAAAGTAGGTAGCTAGTCTTAATGAATGTCTCGTAATACCTCGTGCCACTAAAGCACACTAATATTTCTTCTAGGTCGAATCGGTCCCAGTGCCATAGGTACCGTTCGAGGAAACTCATCTCAAACCTTGTGCTGTAAGCCCCTGATTTTTAGAATTTATTTTTAATTATATTTATTTATTTAATATGGTTATTTTCATATTGAAACATATTTAAGTCAATAATGACTATTGTAGTAGTTTATCGTAGTTTTAATTTCTGAAGCACAATAAATATTGATTTCTTAAAACTACTTCCATATTTGAATTCTAGACACATCCACCTTCAATTTGTCCCATCTAAACTTGTTCTCCAGCATTCTTTTTGACTTCGCACAACTTCGGGTAAATTTAGGCCATTTTGACGGTTTACCGTAATTCTAGACCTAAGTTCCAACTTGAGTTCGGAACTTGACATAGATCAAAACCATTTGACCTAATATATGGTTTTAACCTATTTTGAGCCTGCTATGCATATGTCATTAGTGTGCCAGTCAATCGAGTTCCTATGTGCTATTTATTTTCAAATGGCACACAAGTTAAAACTAAAGACATATTGGACTCAAATCAATCACAAAAATTCCACCGGCCCAAAACTAGTATAACTAGGGACCCATGGAGACTATTCTAGGGTACCCTAATCTACTAGACATATCTTAGATTGATTTATATGAATTAATATACAGCCACATTAATTCAAATTTAATTTAAACCAACTCTAAACAACTTTTCTATTTCGGACCCGATTTAATCCTACGAGATAGAATTTATGTATGTTTTAGAATAGACAATCAAATCCTACCAAACCAAATCCTACTCTATGCCAACTTCTTTCTCCTTACGTAAACCTCTCCCACCTAGGATTTTTAAACACTTTTTATATATTTTTCCTATTAAAACCGAGTGCCCCTCCAATTTCTTCTCTATATTGCACTTTCCTTTCCACCCGACAGAAACTCATCACTCCGACCTCTTCGAACCCTCCTACCACCTTCATCTCGACCCAAGGGCACCCCTCTAATACCCAGGTGCCTTCCTGAGGAGTCTCTGCCCCTAATTTGGTAGATACGAGGTATAGAAGGCACCCAAAGTCGATTGAACTTGTGCTGAATACATCACAGCAGGTTAGTCGACTTGTAGACAAGGTTTCATCTATTTTTTCTCATCTAATTCACCTCAAACCAAAACTATAAGTTACCTCTATATGTCTAATTAAATCTTTGATTGCTGGATCACACAGTACTAAGCGGTTTGTCCATGACGTCGATTCTACGAGAAGGTGTCCAGAACCAATGAGTTCAGTTGCGAGCATTTTTTTTGCCTATCTAAGGTCCGTTTTGATCCTTTTAATATTTTTATGCAGAAACTAGACGTCTAGAGATTTCCAAATCATAACTATTTTTTTGGTTTTGATTTTGTTTGATATTTTTAAAAATTCATGACATTTGTCGTAAGATCGAACTCCGAAAATTCCTATGTTCTTTGTGTCCAAAAGTTTCAATACTTCATAAAACATTACTAAAATATTTATTGTGTAAGTTTTAACATTATCAATACTATTTTAAATAATTTTTGGAAATTTTAAAGAATTTAATATTTTTAATTAATTATTATTTTGGGACTAAATTAGTAGGTCGAATTGTGGTATCAATATGTAGTAGTGACATAGGACCTATTGTGGAAGAGTTCCACCATTGAAAACATAATTTTGATAATATATAGGTATTTATAAATAATTTCTAGAATTCAAATTTATTAGTTTATTATAGTTATAAATTATTTTTATGAGAAGAGTTGATACTTATATGTTAGATAGAGTTGTATCAACGTTGTGGTGACTAGTCGACGTAGATGCTAATATAATCTATATATGGTAAGACGATATAGAATATTAATAATAGTTTGTTATTATAGGTGATTTTGGAGGGAATGATGAGAACACCGAAGTTGGTAATGCCTACCCTCAAACAGCAGTCACAGGCAAGTATACCTTATCGTGGTTACAGCTTGTTTTATTTTCCTTTTTTGTTGTTTATTTTGATTAGCATTGCATGATGTAGGGACGTCAATACTTAGTATCCATTTTGTAGACGGGTACCGATGTCTTGATGATGACGTCGAGTATTGACATTAGGTATTGCGTGCATATTGACGTGTCCATTGACACGATTGACCACAGGACACCGACACATTCATGATGCGAGGTTTCCATGACTATTCGTGTTATTGACCTCATACTATCATTCCAGATTTTTTATCATTATTGCTATTGTTATCCAGGTGACTGTACATACTTGACATTACTAGAATCTAGACATAGGGTTGGGGAGAACTTGACTATAGTATCAGACCTATTGTCGTGTGGTCTGTTGTTTAGTGATCCTTTAGCTTTGTAGTAGTGTAGAGGATTATCACTGTCGAGATTGATTGTCCTTGGTCCCATGACATGGTACTGGGGACAATATCTTACTTAGGTGCTTGTAAGCCTTACTGGAGAGGTCTGGTCTTCTAGAAAAGTTTCTTACTTGCATATCACATAGACCGGATACATTAGATTGCCTTAGTTCATATTTTCATATTTGTACCTTGGCATGTACATTATGTACCTTGCTAGTCCCCTGAGGACCTAGTAATCTCTTAAGGTATTTAACTGAGCAGAGCTGGTTGCTGATCATGATGGTTGCTATTTACTGTTTCAGATATCTCTTTCGGTTACATATTCATATTTATTTAATTACATTCTGCGTGTTATCCTAGTATTTATAGATTTAAGTTATTTTTTCGAGTCTATTCGAACAAATGTACCATAGGGTGCAGACTATGCTATATCTTGTTCACTCTTGTATTCTCTATTACTGTAGATTGAGACATGGAGATATTATAGATTGGTAGAGATAATTGGTCATTAATATACAGCTTATACGTACTCGAGCAGGCCAGAGTTCTCTCGATACGTAGCTGGCATGTAAACGGTCTCCTAGTCCTACGTACTTTGGGACTGGGGTGTTACATGTTTTTGTAGTGGCCCATGCAGGTAAGAGCATATTGTTTCGGTTACATTACTATGCCGAGCGAGACTGCGATAGGATAGTATATTAGGATCTCAATCCATAATTGTTTTGAAAATTCTTTTGATTTCCTCTTATCGCCCTTGGTACTCGAAAATTGAATTCGATCATCTTACTTGAACTTCTTGTCTTGGACTCGTCTTTCCCTATTTCGGAAGGATAAGTACTTGTGCTTGGTGAACCTCTCAGATTATATTCCGAACGTAGTTAATAGAAATGTGTTAAAAGGAAATTAGTTATATAAGGTAGTAAGGGTTTGGATAGACGCCTCAACTAGATAGACCGAGTGGATCAGATTGGCAAAATAGAATTTTTATAGGAGATTTAACCCTAATGAGAGATTCTAGTATTAATAGGCTACACCCATTCTGCCATCCATCTATGATATAGAGATGTCATATAGAGATGGACTAGAGGTGTAGCACGGTTAAGTGAGGATTAGTAAGAAAGGCAAGTTATGTTTCTCAATCACAATGAATAAAGTGACTAATGGAATATATGATAGAATTTTAGAGTTACATGTAGTTTCCTAATTAGAATGTGATCACACCCATGAAAGATTATAGTTGAAGAAATTCAAAAGTCTTGTTACGTATAGGTTGATTCGATAAGGTACTGTAGAATCCTTAAAGATATTTTAAGGTTGTAATATGGTTTAGAAAATGTTCATTTGAAGGATATAGAAAACATGATGGTATGCATGTGTAAAGTTACCTCGGACAATGACCTAAAGGATCTTTACTAGGGAGGTTCTTGTCAAAATAATAAATCAAAATAATGCATGATGATAGGTTGTGCCATGGTGTCGATCTAGGAATATTTGTTTAAAAAATGCAAGGATAGTGTTAGACTAGATATACTTCTATATACATATGAAAAATAGCTTGAAAGTAACTATTAACAACTATGACTAGAAGATTAGTTGAGTGGTTGTCAAGATATCATATATAAGCATTGTCTAGCATTAGCAAGCCCATTACCTAGTAAACAAGCATAGAAGGGTTAGGACATAGCAAACCACATTTAAAATACCATATTATTAGGAGAGGCGATTGGAGAAAATCCAAGCCATAGTAGTGGGTGAACTGGTTAGAATTAAGATATATGACCTCTATGGTAGTATAAGTTAGATCATGACATTAGAGGTTAGCGCTAGTCTCATTCTTAGGAAATCTTGATCGATAGTTTATACTTTAGAATGAGTTAGTGGTCATCATCTTTAGACTGACTGATCATTTTAAAGCCCAAGATCATTCTGGTAACTCGAAGTATAGTTTGCCATCGACCGGTTTGACCAACTGGTAGGAGCAAAGGTATATTTTATTGACTTGACATGGGGATACCATCAAGTGACAATGCATAAATAGGATATTCCAAGGACAACATTCAGAGTTTTCTACAGCCAATACAAGATTGTTGATGCCATTTGGATTGATAGATGCACCTGTTGTATCTATGTATTTGATGAACAAGGTGTTACATCAATGCCTATAGTAGTTGTGATAGCTTTGATTATATTTTATCATAGGATAGAAGCTACGTTAGTAAAATTTCTAAGGTTGCTTATTATCTAAGGTTTGTATGAGTAGGGTAGAGCTACTCTACTAGAAAGACTAATTAGAATAGAGTGACATTCTATTTTATAGGAGTTTTAATTAAAAAATCCTTTTAGTCGATTGATAGGCATCCCTACACCTGCCAAGCAGATAGGGTGAATTAGAAGTTACATATCCATAAAGAGTTGTTAGATAATAAGAATAGAATTTATCCTAAATACTATATATACACTTTTGGAGATTAGGCTGTTAAACTTGGTGTTAGTTATAGTGTCTTAAGAAAATAGGACCCCCTTGTGGTAGATTTTATGAAGTTTTGGTATGAATAGAATGGCTTGGTAAGCCATGTATTTAAGGTTGGACCTAAGACTGTGTAAAACCATTATTATAGGAATTTTTATTTGAAGAAGATAGGAATTTATGCTTTACAAGACTAGGTAAGCAGCTAAGGTGGATAGAATTTCATAGATACTCCTCCAAGGCATAAGTTAGAGTATAGTACAGAATGAAGTCTAACCCCAACAAGCAATCGTAGAATAATTAGACTGAATCTTGCTATCTTTTGCCTAAGATAGGGCTTAGATTAGAAGTAATAGAGGAATTATTACCCAACGATAGTGTCAAGATGGTTAGTAATCTAAGCGTGTTAGATAGAGTAAGAAAATCTAAGTAGAATGAACGATCATCTCGTTGCATGGTAAGACTAGTCTTGAAATGACCGATAAAATGATAGCACTAGAAGGATGACCAATAGATTTTTGTACCCGTCTAGTTTAACCTCCACTTTACCCCACAGACATGCATACTTATAAGGATTGTATAGATTTCTTATAGGTAGAAAGGAGTGGATTGCTAAGTGTATTATAGAAGTTAGTGATGTAACTTATAGAAATATAGTATATAGTTTAAGAATTGACGGAGTTATGGAGGAATTGTGAATTTTTATGGTTAGTCACATATAAAGGTGTAAGAGCCAAGTTAGAAGCCTTACCTCTAGATTTGTAACCCTTTGGTAATATTGATTGCGTAGGAGAGGTTGCTTATCGTCTTGCATTACCCCCGTCACTAGAGGGAGTGTAGGATGTGTTCCATGTCTCACAGTTGAGGAGGTATGTGACTGATTCCAGTCATGTGGTCGATCACTCTAAGGTCACGGTGGGACCCAGTTTATCATACGAGGAGCAGATAGTTGGTATCATGGATACTAGTGAGAAGACGCTTAGAGGGCAGACGATTAGAATAATTTGGGTTGCATGAAAAATACCATTCTATAGGAGATTCTACCTTGTAGCGAGAAGATTCCATGCGGGAGCGATATCCCCATCTATTTGCGAAAATACGATAAGTTTTAGCTTATTATGTTTATGTTATAGATTTGTGCATATTAGTATTATTTTAATTTCTAGGTGGGTAGGTTGTAAGCACCCTAATTTTTAGAATTTATTTTTAATTATTTAATATGGTTATTTTAATATTAGAATATATTTTAAGTCAATAATGACTACAGTAGTAGTTTATCGTAGTTTTGATTTTTGAAGCACAATAAATATCGATTTCTCAAATCTATTTCCATATTTGAATTCTAGACACGTCCACCTTCAATTTGATATATCATGACCAATCTAAACTTGTTCTCTAGTTTTTTTTTGACTTCGCACAACTGCGGGTAACTTAGGTCATTTTGTCCGTTTACCGTAACTCTAGACCTAACTTCCAACTTGAGTTCACGACTCGACATACATCAAACTATTTGACCTAATATATGGTTTTGACCCATTTTGAGCCTAATATGTACATGTAATTAGTGTGCTACTCAATTGAGTTCTCATATGCTATTTATTTTCAAATGGCACACAAGTCGAAACTGTTTGCCATGAAATATAAAAGAACAGAACAATTATCGGAGGACCAGACTTTTACTTCACAATACAAACTCGCTTGTACAAAAAAAGCCTAGGGACGAAAACCTAGGTACAACAATCTAAGTACAATTGTTTATTTTAGATTCTGGGGAGTGACGGTAGAAGTTCGGGAAAGCGACGGCAGCTCTGCCTTACTCCTTGGACGATCGGATGCAGCCTTGGCTCCGGGGAAGATCTGCTTGGCGTTAATGAAGAAATGCTCTCCTTACTCTCTCTCTTTAAGTCTTTCCAGGTGCTCTAGTGCTCTTCTCCCAAAAAAGTCCTCTTTGTAAGGGAATGGCACCTTACTATTTATAGGAGTGGGATGCAATCATTAGGGTTTGCAATGATTACCTCCTTGATATGTCGGCGGTTAAGGACCAATTAATCTGGGCCCTTCATTCTGATTGTAGCAAATCTAGGTAATTAATGTAGATTGTATCAAATCTCTGTGGGCAATAAATATTGATTGCCATGAATATTTGCGACCTGTAATTGCCTGCCGCGTGTCCAATTTGTTCGATTTGACTTGCTCTGGCAATTATGGTGATTGCAACAAATCTGATTTTGTTAAGATTTGTTAGCACCCATAATTCCAGGAAGATAAGACTGCCGCGTGTCTCAATCGTCGTGACAAATGCCACGTGTCCTCCATTGGGTCATCTTGGCAGAGTCGCATATGAGTGGGCCGCATGAGGATGAACGGCCGCATGAAGATGGGCAGCCACATGGGAATGAACAGCCGCATGAAGATGGGCAGCCGCATAAGGATAGGCAGCCGCATGCTGACGGGCAGTCGCATAAAGGATGCAGCCGCATGAAGGTGGATGGCCGCATGAAGGGGGCGGCCGCATAAAGTGGGTGGCCGCATAAATACAGCAGCCGCATGCCTCGGGACTCGGTGGATTCGGCCAGCTGTGAAAAGATTTTCTCCTCTTTCCTAGAAACACGCCTTTATGTCAGTCATTATTGCGCCTTTTATGTCAAAGCTGTCATTTGTCAGAGCTGTCAGCCGTCAAGACATTAAATATAGCCAAAGATGAAGAGAGAAGCTGTTGAAGGCCACGTGGCTCTGGGTCTATCCGAGCCGCATAGACACGTGAGTCGCATGGACCCCTGAGCCGCATGGGCTCTCTAAGCCGCATGGGCTCTCTGAGCCGCATGGGGATCCTCGGCCGCATGGTCCTTTCTTTACTCTTTTTCATGCTTCTACAAGACCCCCTTCAAAGTTTTCAATTTGCAAAATTAAAATACTTTGAATAAGAAGCATGGCTATGTATAAATTCCTCTGGCCACATAGGATGTTCTGGCCGCATGGATGTCCCAGCCGCATGACCTCCTCAGCCGTATGGCCATCTAAGCCGCATTGGCCAACCAGCTACATGGACTTTCTGGCCGCATAGGATGTCTGGCCGCATGAGTTCCTTGTCACGTCATCCTGCCACGTGTGTAAATCTTTCGCATTAATTGCCTTTGATTTGCTGTCAGATTTTGAAGCCGCTTTTCGGGGCAGGATCCCAAGAGTTTGGCCTTTATTTAGTCGGTTCATCTCGATAACTGAAGAGTCAGTTTTTATGCTGCACACGGATCGAAGCACCCTCCTTTTGCCTATAAATATGAACGTATTCAGTCGGAGAGACTTTTTTACTCTCTCTCTTGTCTTCAACTCTTGCTGCCCTAATTTTCTTCCTTTGTCTTCCTTCTACGACCGTCGAACGATAATGGCCCCCAAGTCTTCCAAGGCTACCTCTGCTGCTGCGAAGGGCAAGAAAGCGGCTTCCTCGTCGGCTACTATGCCTGAAGTGCACCCTGACGTCCATCCTGCTTTTAAGGGTAAGGGTTGGATGGAATATTGAATGCTTTGAACCCTAAAAACCATGGCTCTGTTGCATAATTTATGCACAAGCCTTCATCCTTCGTCTTTTTTGAACTGCCCAAGTTCAACATGATGAAACTGCATATGTTGCATGGGCTGCATGACCTTCTCATATCCGAGCCGCATGGGGCATGCCCTATGTTTGAGCCGCATGAAAAGGGCTTGAGCCGCAGGAGCACTTCTGGATTTGAACTGCATGAAGTCCCATTGAACGGGACCGCATGAGCTCCTGATGAACTGGACCTCATAAAGCTTCGCTAAGTCGTGCCACATAAGCTCATCTGCTGAATAGAACCGCATAAGCTCAACCGAACCGCATAGGCTCTATCGTAGCAATTCCGCATAAAACCTAACTGAATTGGGCCGCATAAGGCTACGTTGAACCGAGCCGTATAGGCTCTATCGAAGCAGTGCCGTATGAAACCCAACTGTATTGGGCCGTATGAGGCTACGTCGAACCGAACCGCATAGGCTCATAGGAGCTTTTTTAAGAAACTTTAAGTGGTTTTGTTTTAACCATCTTTTAATCATGTTTCTTTTGTTCTTTCTTTAGTTGATCTGCCAATCAATCCAGCAGGAGAGCTTTTGGTTGGTTCAGCCCAATATGACATGGGTGTGCAGCTCGACGACTTGGTTCGACGTGTGTCAGATCAGCTTCCCGTCGATGAGCCTTTGGAGAGGGTGAGCGCCATCAATAACCAGCCTTTCCACTTTTTTTGTACTATGATGAACTCGGGAAGGCTGGAAGGAGAGTATCTGAAACTAGCCTTTCTCTTCGGGGATGCTCTATCCATAAAAAACCCCCGAGTGCTGGACATTCACTACCAAAATATGCTCATTTAGTGACGTAATTATTCCGTTGGTATTAGCGACGGTTTCGTGGCCGCTCAGCGACTGATTACCGACTACACGCCTTTGCTATTTTTATTTTAATTTTAGAGGGAGGAAAAGTCGCACATCCGTCGCTAGAGTGTCGGTGTTATAGCGACGGATCTCCGGTCGTCGCTACGTAGTCGATTATTTGGCGGGAATTGTGTAGAGAATTGGCGGGACATATCTTCGACTACGTAGCGACGGATATTCAGTCGGCACTTATCAAAACAGGCGACTGCTGGACGACTGGTTTTCACCAGTCGCTAGTCCGTCGTTATATATACGTACCAGACTTTAAATGAAACGGCGGAGGGAACTTTTCGCATTTCCCCCAAATTTACTCTCTCTCCTCTCTCTCTCTCTTTCTCTCTCTCTCGCCGGTGTCGGCTTCGATGATCGGCGTCGGTGTCGTCGTCGGCGTCGGCGTCCTCTCCTCTCTCTCTCTCGAAGGTAACCCCCTCTCTCTCTCTCTCTCTCTCTCTCTCTCTCTCTCTCTCGCGGTGTCGTATAGGGGCTGGGCGGCGCACTTGGGGCTGGGCCGTCCGGGGCTTGGCGGCTGGCTTGGGTCGGGGGCTGGGCGGTGGGCTTGGGGCGGCGACGTCGGGGGCTGGGCGGCGGGCTTGGGGCTCGAGCGTCGGGGGCTGGGCGGCTGGCTTGGGTCGGGGTCTGGGCGGTGGGCTTGGGGCGGGGGCATCGGGGTCTGGGAGGCGGGCTTGGGGTTGGGGCGTCGGGGACTGGGCGGGGGCGTCGGGGTCTGGGAGGCGGGCTTGGGGTTGGGGCGTCGGGAGCTGGGCGGCTGGCTTGGGTCGGGGTCTGGGCGGTGGGCTTGGGGCGGAGGTGTCGGGGTCTGGGAGGCGGGCTTGGGGTTAGGGCATCGGGGGCTGGGCGGCTTGCTTGGGTCGGGGTCTGGGTGGTGGGCTTGGGGCGGGGGCATCGGGGTCTGGGAGGCGGGCTTGGGGTTGGGGCGTCGGGGACTGGGCGGGGGCGTCGGGGTCTGGGAGGCGGGCTTGGGGTTGGGGCGTCGGGAGCTGGACGGCTGGCTTGGGTCGGTGTCTGGGCGGTGGGCTTGGGGCGGGGGCGTCGGGGTCTGGGAGGCGGGCTTGGGGTTAGGGCATCGGGGGCTGGGCGGCTTGCTTGGGTCGGGGTCTGGGCGGTGGGCTTGGGGCGGAGGCATCGGGGTTTGGGAGGCGGGCTTGGGGTTGGGGCGTCGAGGGCTGGGCGGCTGGCTTGGGTCGGGGGCTGGGCGGTGGGCTTGGGGCGGCGGCGTCGGGGGCTGGACGGCTGGCTTGGGGCGGGGGCGTCGGGGGCTGGGCGGCTGGCTTGGGGCGGGGGCTGGGCGGTGGGCTTGGGGCGGCGGCATCGGTGGCTGGGCGGCTGGCTTGGGGCGTGTGCGTCGGGGCCATTTGCAACCGACGCACACCCATAAGCACTCTTCATATATATATGCAACCGAACTACTGGGCGGCGGGCTTTGGTCGGGGGCGGCGGGTGGCTTTGCTTCCTAAATTCATCTGAGTTTATATATTGGCTAAATAATGTGTTATCCATATTGGGTGTTCCATTAGTTTGGTGGTGTTTGGATTAGTAAATGTGAATATATATGGGGTTTGGATTCATGGTGTATATGTTCACTGTCTCAAGGACAGTGCGAGTTCTATCAGTTGTGTGCTTCTGTATAGATGTATATATCTATACATCTAGCTGTGATATACATATGTGTATGTGACAATCTCAGTTAGCGACGGACTAGTTACCGGTTAGCGACGGATATTTCCAGCTCTATTAATTGCATTAATCTACGGTACGACATGGTGATCATGACATAGTCCTTGCAGCCATTCGACTGGCGAGGCAGAAACTATGTTGCCGTAGATAAAGTTGCCTGTCCTTCGACCCTCATCCCTCGACAATGATGATACGACAACCTATCACTATATCTTATATAGTAGTAGATGATGTCTTAGTATTACATTAGTGAGTTCATCTTGATTCTGTTACATACGTCCTTCAGATACTAGATACGATAAGGTTAACATATACTACACGATATGTATACAGAATATAGATGATTCATACTAATGTATGCTAGAATGAATCTTGGGTTGTGTTCTGAGCCATCCGTTCTCACACTTAAAATACATAGGAATTAGTAGTATGAGAGCGCCGGAGAGAGTGAGAGCGCCGGAGGGGGGAGGAGAGAGAGAGAGTAAAATGGTACGACATGGTGAAGTAGTACTGTATTTTGGCTCCAGTTCCAGCTCCATTTGATCTACGGTACGACATGGTGATCAGGACATAGTACCTGCAGCCATTCGACTGGCGAGGCAGAAACTATGTAGCCGTAGATAAAATTGACTGTCTTCCGACCCTCATCCCTCGGCAATGATGATACGACAACCTATCACTATATCTTATATAGTAGTAGATGATGTCTTAGTATTACATTATGTGAGTTCATCTTGATTCTGTTACATTCTTTAGATACTAGATACGATAAGAACATATACTACACCATATGTACAGAACATAGATGATTCACACTAATGTATGCTAGAATGAATCTTGGCTTGTGTTCTGAGCCATCCGTTCTCACACTTGAAGATAAATCGAATTATAACGATGGATATTAGGTTACTCTTCAGGATAATTGATGTCTATTTTATATTAATTTGGTTTGGTCTATATGATTCTTGGATAATTGGCGTGCATTAAATTCGTATGTGCATATTTGGTCTATGTGATTCTTGGATAATTGGTGTGCATTATATATTGGTTTGGTTTATGCATATTTTTGTGAACAGGGAAAGTGCTGCAATTTTTTTTTCAAAAAATTCTCAGTTACCGACGGACTAGTGACCGGTTAGCGACGGATATTTTCAGCTCCATTTGCATTAATCTACGGTACAACATGGTGATCAGGACATAGTCCCTGCTGCCATTCGACTGGCGAGGCAGAAACTATGTAGCCGTAGATAAAGTTGCCTGTCCTCCGACCCTCATCCCTCGGCAATGATGATACGACAACCTATCACTATATCTTATATAGTAGTAGATGATATCTTAGTATTACATTAGTGAGTTCATCTTGATTCTGTTACGTTCTTCAGATACTAGATACGATAAGAACATATACTACACCATATGTACAGAACATAGATGATTCACACTAATATATGCTAGAATGAATCTTGGCTTGTGTTCTGAGCCATCCGTTCTGATCAAGCATCTTCCTTCTCCTCTTCTCCACCATGGCTCTGAACCAATCTGCTCCTCCCTACTTCCCTTCTTTTTATTTGACTCTCTCAGCCACATATGACATCCAGCTCAAGTGTAGAGTCGGGAAAGAAGAAGTGGGCAGGAAGAGGAGGGGGAAGCAGCACAGCCGGCGGCATGACCCGGAGGAAGTACATAGGTTTTCTTCAACAGCCGTAGGAGAACTATGAAGAAAACCTATGTACTTCCTCCGGGTCATGCCGCCGGCTGTGCTGCTTCCCCCTCCTCTTCCTGCCCACTTCTTCTCCCCCGACTCTACACTTGAGCTGGATGTCATATGTGGCTGGGAGAGTCAAATAAAAAGAAAGGAAGTAGGGAGGAGCAGATTGGTTCAGAGCCATGGTGGAGGAGAGGAGAAGGAAGATGCTTGATCAGAACGGATGGCTCAGAACACAAGCCAAGATTCATTCTAGCATACATTAGTGTGAATCATCTATGTTCTTATCGTATATAGTATCTGAAGGACGTAACAGAATTAAGATGAACTCACTAATGTATGCTAGAATGAATCTTGGGTTGTGTTCTGAGCCATTCGTTCCGATACTTGGCAATTAAGTCATTCGACTGGTGAGGCAGAAACTATAAGGCTACTTGCATGTTCTTCCAACTATAAATTACAAGATTACTACATTAGGTTAAATAAATCACTAACCTCATCGCGGCCAATGTTTACAGTCTTGGTCTCAACTGTCTTCGATTCTATGATCCCATGCTTTCAGAAAATAGACAACGCAGACTCCATGGAATAGAATGGCCTTACATGCAAATCGTCTCTGATTATGTATCTTTTCTCTCCTTTCACAAATACGCCATCCTTGTTGCCTCCATCTGCAACCCCATCCCACGCAATATCCTCATCCATTGCCTTACCATAGGGACATCGAGCGCCAATAACCGAACTATACAGACGGTGAGTCTTGGGGTAGCACTCAAATGTGGGGCACCCGTAAATTCGTCGAGGTTTTAAATCATCGACATTGAGTTTTAAACCCTCACGTAGCCTTTCTGCTTCACTTCTAGGCTCGAGCAGCATCTTCTTGCAAGCTTCGGTCTCCAGATACTTAGTGTCAAGATTCTGGACGCTTTTGTAGAGCATGTCAACGCATCCTAGCGTCAATTTCCTGCCGAGGAAATTGACGCTAGGATGCGTTGACATGCTCTACGAAAGCGTCCAGAATCTTTACACTAAGTATCTGGAGACCGAAACTTGCAAGAAGATGCTGCTCGACCCTAGAAGTGAAGCAGAAAGGCTACGTGAGGGTTTAAAACTCAATGTCGATGATTTAAAACCTCGGCGAATTTACGGATGCCCCACATTTGAGTGCTACACCAAGACTCACCGTGATGAGGTTAGTGATTTATTTAACCTAAGACATGGGATCATAGAATCGAAGACAGTTGAGACCAAGACTGTAAACATTATATGAGTTTATCTTGATTAACATCCTTCAGATACTAGATACGATAAGAACATATACTACACTATGTACAGAACGTAGATGATTCACACTAATGTATGCTAGAATGAATTTTGGGTTGTGTTCTGAGCCATTCGTTCCCATACTTGGCAATTAAGCATGTGAAATAGAACTGATTATGTTTAGTTTATCTTACGATACAGATTTTCACATCCAAATTGAAATGGATCATTACTTTGTTGTTCGTACATGGATGTACTAGCGGATCAACCTCCTGGACCGTAGGTACTTATAAGTATTGACCGTATCAGATTAGTATCGATCTATCGTTTTGGTATGGACCGTATCGGTTGGTATTGGTCTTAGCGAATTGGTATCGTCCTATCCGATATGTATCGGCCGTATAGCTATGATTTATATCGGCCTTATCGATTTGGTATCGGTCATATCTGATAGGTATCTGCCGTGTTGGATTATTATATACCATTTCGGATTAGTATCGTGGAAGGTTTAGTAACAACTGTACTTGGATTTCTCTTTTATAGAGCTAGATTACCATTGCAAGAGAGTCACGAGAGCGTAGATGGCCAGTTACAGAACATACATACTTCCTTTTCAATCTCGCTTTTCCTGATGGAAAAGGAAGTATGTATGTTACTGTAACTGGCCAATCACGATCTGGTGATTCTCTTGCAATGGTATTCCAGTTCGAGAAGAGAGAAATCCAAGTACAGTTGTTACTAAACCTTCCACGATACTAATCCGAAATAGTCTATACTAATCCAACACAACCGATACCTATCGGATATGACCGATACCAAATCGATAAGACCAATATGAATCCTAGCTATTCGGCCGATACATGTACATATCGGATATAGGACGATACCAATTTGTTAAGGCCAATACCAATATGATACGTCCAATACCAAACCGATAGACCGATACTAATCTGATACACTAGATACTAAGTACATCTGGCCTATACCAGCGGATCCACAAATTACTGCACGATAGGCCCAACGACTCCAGTTACATCCGGTTATTGGTGAGTACATGATTACATAGTAATTCTGTTAGTCTTGTGATACAGATTTTTACTCTCTCATGCTACCAACGTCACAACTTTTCCAGTGCTGCTCCCTCTAATGATAATGAACGCAAAAAACCAACGTCACAACTTTTATAACTTGAGTAAATTTCTTTACCCTATATAAAAATTTTTGTTGTCAGAAAGATGGCTCCTAGGACTCGTCGAGGTGGTGCTGCTAGTCGAGGAAGGGGTCGAGGCAAGAAACCCTTGGAGGTCGACACGGAGGAAGTCTCTGTCGTCAAACAAGAGCCGGTGACTGTTGTTTGCCATGAAATATAAAAGAACAGAACAATTATCGGAGGACCGGACTTTTACTTCACGTTACAAACTCGCTTGTACAAAGAAAGCCTAGGGACGAAAACCTAGGTACAGCAGTCTAAGTACAATTGTTTATTTTAGATTCTGGGGGGTGACGATAGAGGCTCGGGAAGGCGACGGCAGCCCTGCCTTACTCCTTGGACGATCGGTATGCAGTCTTGGCTCCTTGTGAAAAGATGGTTGGCGTTGATGAAGAAATGCTCTTCTTGCTCCTCTGTTGCTCTTCAGGCTTCTCTCTCTCTCTGTGTATTCTTTTCTCTGACTATTGGGGAGTCTCTCTGTATATGCGTATCTTTTCTCTCTGGAATTGTATATCTTTTTCTCTTCGATATTGTATATATTTACAAGGGAATGGCACCTTGCTATTTATAATAGTGGAATGCGATCATTAGGGTTGCCAATGATTAGCTCTTGGAGATGGCGGCGGCATGTGGATTGGTTAATCTAGGCCATTCATCTTGATTATGACGAATCTGGGCCATTAGGTATAGATTACACCAAATCCCATGAGCAATTAATGCTGATTGGAATAAATCTTTCTTATACTGATCTTCTGATATCTGCGAATAAATTAGATCTATTCTTCTGCCACGTGTCCCAGATTTATTGGGATTTGACCTAATCTTTAATGACAGCAAATCTGAGAAATTTAATCGGCTTAGGACACGTGTCCTAGGAGCTACTGGGGGAATCTGGACCGCATGACTAGTGAGCCGCATTTGTATGTGAGCCGCATATGAATGTGAGCCGCATATGGTTAAGCCCACGTGTCAGGGCTGCGTGGGCAGTGGCCCTCACTTGAGTCCTCTAACCAAAGAGGAATAATCCTTGTGGGCCGCATAGGTATATATCCGCCTGGGCCGCATAGACATGATCCTCTTGAACCGTATGAGAAGTTCTCGCTCTAGCCGCATGAGGCTTTCATGGTCTGAGCCGCATAGGATGGATTCACTCTGAGCCGCATAGGAAGTCCTTTGTTCGAGCCGCATGAGGCTTCTACAGTCTGAGCCGCATAGGATTTATTCTGAGCCGCACGAGAAGCAAGCCGCATACGAATGCCCACGTGGCAAGGCCACGTGGTATTTTTGTGGCTCTCAGGGAATTTGTGTCAGAGATTTCTTTCCTCTTCCCTAGAGATTCAACATTATGACAGAGTCATAATTACCTGCCTTTGTGTCAGAGCTGTCAACTTTTCAGAGGGGTCAGCCGACATAGCAATTAATGCAGCATGGGTTGGAGGGGAGCACTATCAGGCCACGTGTCCTCTGAGCCGCATGGAATGCCCTGGGCCGCATAGCTCCTTATGCCGCATGATTCCCTGAGCCGCATGAATGCTCTGAGCCGCATGGATCTTTCCTGGCCGCATGAAATATTTCCTTTAGTATTTTCCATGCTTCTACAGGACCCCCTTCAAAGTTTTCAATTTGTAAAATTGAAATACTTTGAATAAGAAGCATGGCCGTGTTCCTCTAGCCGCATATGGCATTCTGACCGCATAGAAGTCCCGACCGCATGAATTATTCAGCCGCATAAGTGACTTAGCCGCAGGAGACTGTTCAGCCGCATAGCTGCTTGCCACGTCATTATTTGCCACGTACGGCAATCTTTAGCACTTAAATGTTGTTGATTTTTTTTTTAAAGGCCGCTTTTTGGTGCAGGATCCGAGGAGTTTGGCCTTCATTTTCGGCGGCTCACCTCGATAACTTAAGGGTCGGTGTACGAGAATCGAAATGCCTCATTTTTTTTTGAACGGGACGTGGTCTCAAACATGTAGTACTTTTTTCTTTCTTCAAATAAAGAGTGTTTTCAATTCTACCCTTCATTTGTACTGCTTGCTGCACCTGTGATGCTGTTTGCCCCGCATGGGGGGCTTGTTTGTGGACCTGTCATCCATGGCATACCTTGGTTTTAGGTACGAATGACAAGTTTGGTTAGGACACCTGGAACAGCCATGGAAAAGTGGTCATGGATGCTCTTAGTATCGAAAAAAGGAATGCCGTAGAGCAGCTGGGCTCCCGGGGCATGATGAGAGATGGTGGACTCGTGCTAAGAAACTTAGCGGAGGATATTTATGGGCCTATTACCCTTGGCGTACCCTAGCTTAGGATACGGATAATAGGATGAAGGGGAACCGACATACTTACTCATAGGTGACGAGGACATGGCAAGTGGAAAGGTTTTTTAAATGTAGAGTCTTCCTACTCAGAGGTAATGAGAACATGGCAGGAGTGAACTCGATGGAGGATATTGATGTTCAGCAGGGGACATTTGTGGACCTATTACCCTTGGCGTACTCCGGTTGTAGGTACAGATAATAGGTCGAGAGGGGGTCATCATACTTACTCAGAGGTAATAAGGACATGGCAAGTATGAAGGTTTCTTCGACGGAGCCTTCCCATTCAGAGGTAATGAGGACATGACAGGAGTGGGCTCAATGAAGGAGGGCACATAGAACAACTCAGAGGTAATGATGACATGGAAGTTCTATGTAGGGGGTGATTTGTTTTTGGCGGAGGTGGAACGGCTCAGAGGTAATGAGGACATGGCCGTCTCGAAAATTTGTGGACCCGTTACCTTTGTTGTGCACTGGGAGTACAGGTATTAGATCATGAAGGAGGATCTCTTGTAGGAAGAAAGTTTAGCGGTATGATTATATATGACTTTCTTTCAAAAGAGTGACCGGGATGTAAGTTCAGGGGTACCGATGGGCACATAACTCGACAATCCATGAATATTGGAATCAAAGTGTAAGTTCAGAGGTACCAGCAGGTACATGACTTGGAAATTTGGGATATCTTTGTGGAAGAAGGGCATGAGTTCAGCGGTACATGCGGGTACATGACTCAAAAATTTGGAATATTGTGCGGGCGAGCTCAGCGGTACCAGCGGGTACGTGACTCGGGAATCTGGAGAATGGTGAGTGTGGGTTTAGCGGTACCAGCGGGTATATGACTCAGAAATCTGGAGAATGGTAAGTGTGAGTTTAGCGGTACCAGCGGGTACGTGACTTAATGATCTGGCAAACTATGAGGGTGAGTTCAGTGGTATCAGCGGATACATGACTCAATAATCTGGAAATTTATGGAGCGAGTTCAGTGGTACCAGCGGGTACGTGACTCGAGGATCTGGTGAATATTGTTTAAACATAGTATTTCTTCAGGAACTTACCGTTGACGGGTAACATGAGCAAGTCCCCATTCTGCTTGGCGAGGCGGTAAGCACCGTTGGAGAACACGGCCTCGATGACAAATGGACCTTCCCATTTTGGCTGGAATTTGCCGGCGGTCTTGTGAGTCATGACCATCAGCCTCCGGACTGCCAGAACAAGATCACCCACTTGGAATGTTCTAATTTTGACCTTCTTGTTGAAGGCTCCTGAGATGCGTGCTTGGTATAGCTCGATCCTTTGCTGAGCTAGGAGGCGTTTTTCATCTAAGGCCTCTAATTCTTGCAGTCGACGACGGTAGTTGTCGTTCGTCGTTAATTGATAAGTGAGGACGACGCAAAGTGAGGGTATTTGAGTCTTTAATGGGAGAACTGCCTCACTTCCGTACACTAGGGAGAATGGCGTATTCCCAGTGGCTGTTCGAACTGTGGTACGATAAGCCCATAAGCATTCGTCGAGTTTCTCGTTCCAGTCGCGCTTGTTGGAGGAGACGAACTTCTTGAGGAGTTTGATGATTATTTTGTTGAACGCCTATGCTAACCCGTTTGCCGCCGGGTTGTACGGCGTCGAAGCGATATTCTGAATACGGTATTTATCACAAAACCGATAGAATACGTGGCTTGCAAACTGCGGACCATTATCATGGATGATTCTTCGGGGCAGTCCAAAGCGGTAGATGACGTGATGCTTAAGAAAGCTGATCATGTTTGAAGTCTTGACT